>KL567231.1:20096-52658 GCA_000715275.1 Gyrodactylus salaris
GCAAAAGCACTTCATGTCAGTGCTTTTTATTGAAAATGAATCGAATTCATATAACACTAGATTTTACTCTGGTAAAACAAATCTCAAAATTTTAAATATATTAATTTAGCTTTATAAACTTGGAGTCTTTTTAAATTTGAAAAATATATTTTTGTTGTTGTTCGTAGTTTTTTATTTACACAAGGTAAAATTCATTAAAATTGGTTACATAAGAAAGGCAAATCTGGGTTTATATGATATGAAAGTAATCTGCGAATATTTTAAATCTTGAATTCATTTAGGGGAATGTTTAAATCTTTGGTTCTGTTAATTGAACTGAAATATATACATTTAGTGATCCGTGGATGGCGCAGGGCATCCGAAAAATATATATTATATATCGACACTATTTTTTCTCTCGTCTGACTTGATCTAAATAGTTTGAGTAAGAGTTGATGTATTCTATCCCATATAGTACATAGGATATAGTTTTCTTCGTAATGCTATTTTTGGATACTATGATTGACTTTAGTCAGTTCAAACTCCCCAGCTTAGTCAGAAAAAGCTCTGTGCTCGACTATGGTTTCTAATCACCAAGAAAAATTTATTCAAGTCTCAAAGAATAACATTGTAAAATTAAATCCAAAGTTTTCAATAAAAGTTCTATCGTGTGAAAAAATCTGATAAAGTATTACCTTATCAAAGTATCTTCCGAGGTTTTTTTGTGAGTATTATATTTTAATTTATTGAAAGATTAGACATATTTATAAAGAACAGAATATGAATAGCATTTATCCATTCATCAGATATTTATAGCGCAGTACCTCTTTCGAGATTCTGCTTGATTTCTGCTGTATATTTTCCATAATGACGATCCAAAAGTTCGTTATATCTCTTATTTCTTTCATTAATGTAATCTATATCCGCATCAGGATCAAATGCTCTTCTTCGGCTATAAGATTTCTTCTTAGAGTCTTGAATTATGTACTGAGATAGTCGTTCTATTGCCTCTGGCTTATCCTTGTGTTGACCGATTAGGCCGAGTGTATGGGCTGTTGGGTATACGAGGTTGCCTCTGAAAAATTAGAAAGATTTATTTTCAAAACAAAAAGCCAAGAATACTGCTCTACAAGTCATTAGTTCTTGCAATCATGGACTTTGGCTTAAATGTTCTTTCAAAAACCAAAGCAAAGACAACTGAAAAACTAGAAGTGGGTACACACTGTGTACTACACAGGCTTTTGAAAACGTTCAAACTGTTCCCAATCTGACTCAAAAGACTTTCATCAACTTAGTCACTAACAAAGAAAACAAACGCAAGCCTTAGACACCAGCACAACACTCGGAAAAAACAAAGATACTCCCATCTTCGAGAGGTTACAAACAATCTGAGATGTTCTAAGCAGATCGAAAGCAGCCTAACAAAACTAAAGTGTTCAAAACTAAGGCCGGTCCTAAACAAGCACCTACTCTTCAATGAGCAAACTATAACTTTGTAGAAGCCATATACATTGTATATTATAATATACAATAAATCGTTCTACACGATTGTAAAAAAATAGTTTAGCCAAATCATTGATGGATTTTTTTGCGGCCCTAATCTTTTAATCTATAATTACGGATATTCACAAGTACGTTCTAGTTAAGGCTATTAGAAATGTGCAAAATTAATCTTGAGAAAAGAGTGTTCTTAAAGAGGACATCGACGATTAGATTAGGACAAGGTTTTTCTTGATTCTAAAAAAAATTCTGTAAATGCTCTACAGTCAGTTTCTTTTTTATGATACTTTCAATATCGAAAATCATATCGGATATGGGAAAGCTCTAGATTTTTAAAATATTTTTCACTTTACCGTCGTAAAGATTTTCTATAATATTTTTTGAAATGAAAAAATCGTAATTTTATCATAAGGATGGTTTGTTAGAGTTTTTATAGCCTTGTGTCTAACATTCCGAAATCTTTATTTATAATCTTTGGTGGAAATAATAGTAAACCTGCATTTTTTAAATAAAAAACTCTAGAAATAAGATGTGAAAAAAAGTTTAGAAGCCAACTCACAATGTGTTTTTATGTTCCTCATAATCTTTAAGATTGACTTTAAGACTCTTGACATCTTTAAGGTACTTTGTATGAGTTGCAGCTGCATAAGTAGAGAAACCGTCCGCTTCAGCGCTCATAAGCTTTTTCCTTTTCTTCTGAACATCTAATCTCTGCAATAACTCTGCATTCTGATCAAGATTCTTTGCTCTTTCAGGATCTATTTTCTTCGCTTGACAAATAATTTTGAATTCATCCTCTTTTTCTTCATATTCAAGTTTACGCTTTCTAATATCCCAATTAGATGGCAACTTCTTTCTCTTATCCTCTTCTATCACTTGCTTCATATTATCGGATTTAGCTGCATTCTATCAGAGTAAGATAATAAGTAAACTCACTCTTTTTTGACTAAGTGCTTCTAATCTCTCCTTAATACTCGCCATCTTAATATATAGGATAATTCGTAGAATTTAATCACAATATTTTAAATTTAACAAGTGATTAAACATAATCTGATGATTCCAAAGTTAACTTTAATTAAATTGTTTAAATAGTCAATGCTAAGTGTGCGTTAGTTAAATGTTTTCCGAATACTACAGTAAATTTTTCTTCAATATTGGGAGTGACTTCCTCGTGGTTCCTAGCAATGATTGGAACTCTGCGTCTGTCCTCCTTGACATTCTAAAACTCAAGAACAACAAAGAAGATTTGGATATCCTCAAAATACTTATAATGGATTTCATTATCTACGATCTCAATGGAGCTATAGAGAATCAACTAGATGTTGATCTTTGGAACATAATTCGCAAATCTATTGATGAAGCTAAAAATGATGTGAGTTTTGTATTATCCTTCATAGATTTCATCAAATAGAAATCTTGAAAAAAACATTTATTAAGATTGTTTAATATTTTCTTAGAAAATTGATTCATTACTATTTTACGTGGAATTTGCAAGTATCTAGCTATAATTATTTTTCTAATTTTTATTGCGTTTTATTTTATCGATATTATTTATAGATAAGAGTTGAGAATAGCTCAAAATCCAAAGCTCTATTCGTTGAATTAATCAACGAATGCATTGGGATTTATTCACGCATTCACCAGACATATATCCACATTCACAAACGATATCACTCAGCAAATCCTGTTCATTCATCTCTGGATCTGAATCAGAGATCTTTGAATCAACGTAATCAGGCACTCTTAAAGGAATTCCTCCTGCAAATCAATGACAAGTCTGTTAAGGCAAATGTTCCCAAGAAAATTCTGTGCCGCAGTGGAAATTCAGATATTAAAGAGGTATCGATCATCTCTTGTGATAAGAATGGAATCAAGTCTCTCAACAGACCCAATTTCAGTAACATTCAGCACATTGTACAAAACTGTTGTGTCCGCATGGGAGATCTCTATCGTTATATGGGAGAAGCTGAGCTTTCAGAGACCTTTTACAACTCTGCCATTTCCACAGATCAACAATCTGGACATGCTTATAACCAATTGGCCATTGCAAATCTCAACTCATCCACCAATTCAAAGGCTATCAATGTCATATTCAATTACATTATGAGCTTTTCATGTAAGAAGCCTTTTAAATCTGCCGAGGGAAATCTAAAAACATTTCTCAGTGCTGAAAAGGAGAACTTTTCATCTGAGAATTATTGCCAGTTTATGCGTTTGTATCTAAGAATTCTCCTCTCCAAGTACAGGATTGAATGTGAGTTTAAACTTTTCTAATCCCAAAATTTTAGTAAGTTCGTCGTACCTCTTTGAAGAAGCTGAATTGCCTCAAAATAGAGAAGATCTGGAAAAGATGCTCTTTATCCATCTCTACTGTGGAGATTTAATCTTTAGATGTGAAGACAACTTTTCCGACTGTGAGGATGAAGTGAAGATTAGCCAACTGCGAAATGCATGGGCCGTTCAGACTAACCAGTTGGTCTCTGCTCTGTCCAAGGACTCAAACCTTACCTGTCTTTACGTTCTATTTAGTTGGATGCATCGGAATGAAAATACTAGTGAGTATTCTTGAAAGTTTTAATCTTCTTTTCTAGTTAAAGAAACCTCTCTTGGACTCAACGATTTCTCCAATGAAATTGAAACTTTGATCGAAAACAAGAAATCTGTGCATGACGACATGGTTTTAAAGTTTCCCGAAAACTTTTTAATCCTGTCAACTTTTGATTCAATGCTGGAAGAAGACCTGTTGGCAACCATTTCCAAAGAGGTTCTATTCAAATCCTTGGAGTGGTCGAAAAGTCTATCCAAGTCGCTCACCAAGAGCTGCTTCGAGCTTACATCACTGACGAGTCCCTCTAATACTTCAACTGGAAACAAGTCGATAATTCTTACTGCGAAGGAAGGCTAACTCTTCTTTAGCATGTGCAATATTTTTGCGACAGTCTCTAGAAATGTCGCGAGTAAGATAATTGAGTGAGAATCAATACGTGTAACGATTTGAGACACTTGTTGTGAGATTGTGATGATCAAGTAATTTCTTTGATGTGTCATCTCTTCCCAATCTGTCTTCATGATCGTCACAAAATATCTTTGCCGACACAAAACATTTCCAAAAATTATCTCAACCAAAAACACTAACCATTTAAGAAGGAATGAAGGGACTCCTGCTATTGTCATTTATTAACACTGTCATTGCCACAATTACAGTTTACAAATGACCAAATTTTATGAATGTGTTTGCGACTTCAGAGTTTCATGGAAGAAACTAGCCAACCCTCATTAAAGTTCTTTGAAAAACAAACAAAAATATTTAAATTTATCCACCTTGAAAGTGATTCTTCCACTGTCTGAGAGCAACTTTTTTCGTAAGTCTAACCAATAACATGACCTTAGCAATTATAGTAACAAATATTTAATATAGATCATGTACGGTCAACTGGAGTCATACAACCTGCAAAAAATGTTACCCTCTTGAATAAAGAAAACAAAAATTTCACGTTTAAATTAAAATACACTCGAAGATTTTTTATTACTAATTCACCCATTGACTAATTTGAACTTTCATTGGAATAAAATTCTTTATTAAAAAAAAGTATTTTTTTTATTTCCTTCCAACGCATTAATTATCATTTACAATAATTTACAAAGTTACATTTACAATTCGTCCTTGCCCTTCTTGGAGTTCATCAACTTTTCCAGATCAGCCTCGAGGTCCTTTTGTCTGTTAAGGAACTCGTTCTTCTCTGTATTATCTATCGAGACCTTGTCCAGCCAGGAGATGACAATGTCCAAGTTTTTTGAGAACATTTCAATCTCTTCCTTAGAGGCCTTATTGGTGACCGTCTTTGAGGCCAAATGAGACCTGGTTGAGTAGACGAATTGCTCTAGTGCTGACTTGGCTTTATTTCTTTCGTCGAGCTTAAAAGTAGAAAAATTACCAAAAGAAAAAAGAAAATAAACCTTGAGAGCTCACTTGAGTGTCTTGCTCTTTGAACTTTTCTGATTCCAAGATCATTCTCTCAATCTCTTCGTCATTCAATCGATCCTTGTTGTTTTGAATAACAATGTGCTGTTTACTACCAGATTCCTTGCTCTCAGCTGTCACCTTGAATTTTAAACTGTAAATCAATAGTTAAGAGGGCTTTAGAAAAGAGACTTACCTTGAGTATACCATTGGCATCAATTTCAAAGGTGACCTCAATTTGTGGCATGCCTCTGGGAGCAGGGGGGATGCCAGTGAGGGTGAATTTTCCAAGAAAATGATTGTCTTTCACCAGTGGTCTCTCCCCTTCGTAAATGGCAGTGACAACGGATTCCTGGTTGTCTCCAACTGTTGTAAAGACGTCCTTCTTAACAGTGGGAATGGGTGTGTTTCTCGGGATTAATTTGGCCATGAAACCACTCTCCAACTCCATACCAAGAGTTAACGGGCAGACGTCAAGAAGGAGAAGATCACTGGTCGCTTTGTCTCCACTGAGGACTGAGCCCTGGATGGCGGCACCATAGGCTATTGCCTCATCGGGATTGATGCCGGTGTGTGGCTCCTTGTTGAAGAAGTCTTTGACAATCTTTTGGATCTTTGGGATTCTCGTACTACCGCCAACCAAGACTATTTCATCAATATTCTCCTTGTTCATCTTTCCATCCTGAAGGACTTTCTCAACTGGTTTCAACGTCGACATGAATAGTTCCTAGGAAAAATGATAATTTCTAAAATTTATCCAGCAGGTTAAATTTAACTGTTTAAAGCTTTTGGGGAAGAGACTAAATCGATAAAAAACAAAATCTGAAAAATCACTGATCTACTACTTGTTAGTAGGTGAAAAGCTTCCTACTTGAAAAATCTGAAATGTTTACTTTAGAATGTGAAAAATTAAAAGTACTTTTAAAGGGAATTCTACACGTTAATAAACACGTTAAATTAATAGAGAAAATTTTCATCAACCACAAAGGTCGTCTAAAAACATATTACTCACATTGTTGAGTTCTTCGAATTTAGCTCTTGTAAGAGTTTCACTAAAGTCCTCTCCGTCATAGAGTGATTCTATTTCAATTCTTGTTGAAAGCACTGAACTGAGACTTCTTTTTGCCTTTTCAACTTCTCTGCGAAGCTTTTGAACTGCTCGTTGATTGGATGAAATATTTTTGCCCTTTTTCTTTTCAATTACCTGTATAGAAATATTTAGGGCTGAATTGATTATTATTATGGAAAGAGCTATACCCACTTGAATGAAGTAATCGATAACATTTTGATCAAAATCTTCTCCGCCCAAATGCGTGTCACCACTAGTTGAGACTACTTCAAAAACTTCTTCGTCAATGGCCAAGAGGGAGACATCAAAAGTACCGCCACCCAGATCGAAAACAAGGATCTGCTTTTCCTTAGCCTTTCCATTGGTATCTCTAACCTTCTTGTCAAGGCCATAGGCGATAGCAGCTGCTGTGGGCTCATTGATAATTCTAAGGATATTTAGACCAGCAATCTTTCCAGCGGTCTTAGTGGCCTGTCTTTGGGCGTCATTAAAGTAGGCTGGGACTGTTACAACGGCATGGGTGACTTTGGTTCCCAGATAATTTTCAGCGATATCTTTCATTTTTGTCAAGACCATGGCGGAAATCTCCTCAGGAGCAAAGAATTTCTCTTCTTCTTTAACGTTTACTTTAATAAATGGCCGATTATCTCTGTCAACCACATCGAATGGGAAATGTTTGAGATCTTTCTGGAGAATTTCATCATTCCAAGGCCTTCCGATGAAACGCTTGACATCGAATACGGTGTTCTTGTGGTTAGTTGTCAACTGATTCTTTGCCGAGTCACCAATTAAACGAGTTCCTTCAGCCGTGAATGCCACATAGGATGGTGTGATACGATTACCTTGCTCATTAGCTATGATCTCTACAACTCCACTCTTCATGACTCCAACGCTAGATATAAAGTGAAGATTATTAAATTTTATTGCTCACCATGAATAAGTGGTACCAAGATCAATACCTATGACTGTTCCAAACTCATTTTCAGACCTAGCAATGCACAGGGCGATTGCAATGAAAATTAGCGAAATCATCTCCGGGTGTATATTACTTGTTACACGACAGCTTCGACTACGTAATTAAAATGTTTATATTTGAAATAATCACACAAAATTCAACTATCAAATTTATCAATTTAACAACCTTTGTTTTAGTAGCAATCATATAAAATAGGTGCCAGATACGTCTTTTTGAATGATGGATAAAGAAAGTATTCCTCTCCAAGTTTTCTGCCGGCTATCTCCATGTGATCAGAAATCCTGCATTGACAGTATAACTGAAAATACTCTCAAGATTAAATATGAAAAGGGGAATACTATCAAGAATGTGAGTTAGACTCTATTAACTTTTCCAGTATCTTTATAGCTTTTCGAAAATATTCGATCAAGATTGCTGTCAATCTTCAGTTTTCAACGACACAGTATCTCCCCTAGTAGCAGATCTTCTTCTAGGCAACAACTCCCTCGTTTTCACCTATGGAATTTCTGGCAGTGGCAAGACTCACACCATGTTCGGCAGCTTAAAGAGCCCTGGCATAGTCATTAGATCCCTAGACTCTCTCTTCAACTCCCTAGAATACTTGCTCTCGCCCAAGTATTGTATTACTAGTGATGGCCTTAATGGATTCAGTGTTCAAAGCGAGTCAGATGCTTTGCACATGAAACAAAAGTTGGAATACAGCGAAAACGTTCGATCTAACAAGTATGCCTCCAGGTATGGCAGTCGAGAGGTTGATTCCACCCGGCATATAGTGGCCAAGGGCTATCGTTACGCTGTCTTTGCTTCCTTCTACGAATTGTATAACAACAATTTTGTAGACCTTCTTTCGCCTAACACAATGTCAACAAGAGTAAAACTCAACATTCGTGAAGACACCGCGAGAAATGTCTATGTTTCAGGGTTAACAGAAGTCGAGATCAGATCTACTGATGAAGGTATGCACTTGTTGGAGATTGGACGTAAGAGGAGGCACGTCGCTGGGACTAATCTCAACAACGAATCTAGTAGAAGTCATTCCATCTTTTGTCTAAAGCTGGTTCGTGTCAATGCGGATGAGAAATATGATGAAATCTTTATTTCTAATCCCGATGTTAAAATAAGTCAGTTGTGTCTAGTCGATTTGGCGGGCTCTGAGAGAACTAACCGTGCTCAAACCAAAGGGGATCGGCTTAAGGAAGCTTGTGAGTACTCTGCTTAACACTTTTTGTATTGAAGAATTTTTACTCCATTGCTAATTTGAATCACTACTTATAAGTATAATAACTTGAAAAAAGAGCTTAATATGATAAGAATTTAACCTTTGATTCAATATTATTTATTAGCGAGTATAAACAATACTCTGATGACTCTCAGACAATGTATTGATGTGCTCAAGTACAACCAAAAAAGCTCACGTCCCTCTCCACCACTGAGTGGTTCAATAACCTCTCTCGACTCCTCTGGCATTCATTCCATCTCCTCGCAGATTGGAAAGGTTTCCAACCAGAAAATGGTTCCATATCGCGATAGTAAATTGACGCACATCTTCAAAGCGTTCTTCGAGGGCGATGGTGCTGTCAGAATGATTGTCTGCGTGAAGCCTCTTGCAAGGGAATCTGATGAATTACTGGTTAGTTTACTCAACTCAAATTGTGGACTTATCTGATTCACTCATCTTTCCAGCATGTCTTTAACTTTGCCGAAGCCACTCAGACTGTGAGCACAGTTCGTTATATCCACGAGACAACGCCACCTGATTACAACATCTCCTCTATGGATCTCGCCGATCAGAGTATCCACTTGCAATCCAATAAGAAGAACTCGGTTATGAAGAATATTTCCGAGGTCGTTCAGAAGATCTCCTCTTCTTTCAATCGTGATGATCTTCACTACAAGGTGAGTCATCGGCTATTTCAATATTCAACAAAATCTTGATATTCTGTTGTAAAACGAGTAATTTCTCAAAAATAGTCCAAATAGTTCTTTTCTAAAAATAAACGAACACGTAGGTCCAACTCAAAACTGAGTAAATTTTTTAAACTAAATTACCTTGATTCATTATTAGGGCACCGCCAAGAAAGCAGTTTTCATTGTACAAAATATCAAAGAATTAAATTTTAAATTCGCTCGGGGTTTCGAAATCTTAGTAAAACTAAAAAAAGTTTTAATCCTAGGAATAATGTCAGAATTAAAAAAATGGGTTAAATTTATCTTGATGCTAAAGAGTTATCGGTTTTGTTGGAGAAAATCTCATTCAATCTGAATCTACAGAGAATAGTCTTCAAAATGATATCAACGTCCTTGCAGTCCTTGAAAATGTTATTCAATCTTTTTTCTTAAATCTAATAAAGATTATTTTCTCCAGAAAATCTTTGAAAAGATTAACTCCCTTATCAATACCGGCTCCGACTTCAATAATACTGTTGAAAAGTATACAATTGACAACACTAAATTCCAACATGTCATTATAAACAGCTTTGTGAAAGAAGAGGAGGAAGACTTTGATAAACTGAATGTAATCGAAGAGTCCGACGAGGGATTCCACAGCGATGCTGACTACAAGCAATTCACCGAGAGAAATAATAAGCTCATCAACTTCTTCTCATCCGGCGGGGAAGATGAGTGTCATTTAAACAGCCTGCTGGAAGGTGTTGAATTGCTGCAGGAGAATTATCGCATCAATCTCGATAGAGCCTACACGGAGAAACTCGAAAAGTACATGGATAAAAAGAAGCCAAACTTTGTCGAAAGGAACAAGATCATTGATCACACCAAGATGAAAATTCCCGAAGTGAGTAGATATCATTGAAAAGGCATATTCCTTCAACTTTTAAGGATCTAAGTTGTGTTATTCCTTGGATCCAGAAAATTCTATCCTCGATACTGACTAGTTTTTATTTGAAAAAACTAGCAGTTATTGGTAACGATTTAATATTTTAACTACCCAGAAAATGCCCAAAGAATTAAGGATTTTTTTTATTTAGTTTAAAAGCATCATCTTGAAAATTAGTGACTCTCTGCTCATGGAAACATCGAATCAATACGTAACCCTTATAGTTTTTGATATTTAATCTTTAATGTTCTAGCAATGTTTTTACGATTTATGATTTCTGTAGCGTGGCCTTGTATCGTCCATGTCCAAGCAGTTTGAGGCCAAGTTATCCACCAAGAGACCTCAAATCAGAACGCCAATCACTCCGTCCAATTGTGATACAAGTTCGAGGATTCAACCAAAGATATCCTACTCCGCTCTGGCCAAGAAGACGCCAATCAATTCACGTTATGATAAAAATACTCGCGTAAGAAAGAAATCCATCTTGTGGACTAAAAATGTTATGATAATTCTAATTTGAAAAGATTCTCCAATGTAATTCGTTTAGATCATATTTGGCTGAGTTAACTAGATGCTTAGTAATTTATTGTTATTTCTAGGAAAATACCAAATGGCTCGAGCACATTGAGACAAATGCCACCCCTCTTGGCACAGTTATGAGACCCAAATTGCGAAGGAGTAGGTCCACCTCACGTCCTGACATTCGTGATACTCTGAAGGCGACAAATTACTTGTTGCACCATCAAGAGTGCACCCCAACTGGAGAGCTAGAAACGAGGCTGTACAAGGTTTGTTCTCCCTTCTAAAGCCTTTTTTTTCTTATAATTTGAACCATCATTTTCTAGGGTGACATAATTCCAACTGCCGGCGGTGGAGCTTCCGTTATTTTTAATGATGTCGAAGAATTGAAGCAATACTCTCCCCTGAACAGGTTCGTTGACTGGGAAGCTTGAATTACTTTTAGACTTTCTAGATCTATTCTCGTGGCTTCTCGTGAAATATCATGAGGAATCTCAATGTAAAAAAATGCATAATTTTCAGGAAGAGCCAAGCAACACTAGATCAACGCTACTCAAGATCATCCACCCACATGGACAACAAGGAAAATGAAAAGGTACCCTATGGTCAAAAGAGAAGTTCAGTTGTCGCTTTGGGAAGTGACAACTTCAATCATGAACTGGAGGAGAAGTTTTCATCATCCAAGAAGCCATACTTTTCATCAAGACGCTCACAGTCCGTGCTTCTGACCAGCGACGAGGAATACCTCAATCAATTTCATCAAGTTTAAAGAAACTGTATGCAATTATGTAATATTCATTAACTAGTCATTATTTCTTACTTATTTTCTTTTCTGGATAACTGATCATTGTGTCATGGTGTAACTCTTACACTGTAAGATTTTCAAATAAATGTATTAATTTAACTAGACTTGTTACTTGATAGTAATATCATTTTATATTAGTGAATATATACGAGACGATAGAAAAATATATTCTACTCTGCTCGTTTACATATTGTTAAAAGGTTCACAATGTTTCCATGCTCTATAGGAAAAACATGCACCTCGTTATGTGTAAACCATGGGAGATAAAAATAGCATTTATAAAAAAAATTACTCCTATACAAATTTTTATTCAACTTCGTCATACTAGCAAGTAGTAGTGTTATATAATTTGTCGTAAATTCCAAAAATTCATATCTTCGAATTCGTATTCACTGAATATTATTCAGTATTCTTAAAAGAAATAAAACTGCATAAACTAGATTTTTCACATTTTGAGAGCACTTCTCTAATATAAATGATATAAGGATTCTTTCACACTTTGCTTCTTCTTAAAATTTGATTATTAGGGGATTTTGATTTTTCATCAAATAATCTCTAATAATGATACAATTAGTCAGTCAATGATCTCATGTTTATCTTGAATCCTGAAATCTCTTATGAAGTATGATAGAACATAATCATAGAATGTTGTATATTTATCATTTGTACATTATCAACCGGCTTCTCAATGAACCTACAATCCTGTATCTCTCTCTACGACCATTCTACTCTGCTTTCTACAACTAAAGCATTTCTATGACACACATTGTACGCGTGTACAACTAGTGTGTGCAATTGCCATACTTTTACTCGTCTGTGTTTGCCTGCTAAATGCATTCAATGTGCGTGCGTATATGTGTGTGTGTGAAGGGACGCGTTTTCAAGATTTGAGATCAATCAATAAATAATTTGCACAATGCAAGACAGCTTGGTTTTGTTGTGAATGCAAAACAATCCTGAAATAATTTCATTGAAATTTTAATTATATCATTATCAAATCATCATTGCCTTGAATTAACGCAGAAACCTCTGGATTTATTTCAGGAAAAGATATACACTTGAATATAGTGAGTTTCTTCATGTCCCACGCCATAATTCACTTGATAATAATAATTCAAATTAAACATGTATTATATGATTACTTCATCTTTTGATTATCAAAATTTTAGTTGATTTCTTAAATCAAGATGCCAGAACACGAGGAGTCTGATATTGATTCCCCACGAGAGTAAGTTTACGAGTGTATAGTTTGTCAAGAGGTTTCTCAAATTACTTATTCATCTCTTGTATCTATCTTTGTCTGTTTAATTTGCATAACCTTGTTTGCGTGGATTCGTCATAGAATGGTATAAATTAACTCATTTTGGGTCAATAATTTAATGAAAATACATCAACCTTTTGCATGTCTTTGTATATATTTTACTAACATCAAACGTCAGATCCTCTTTCCAATAATTTAACTAATTTTTTAAGAATATCGATTTAAACAAGAAATTGTCAATTTTTTAAATACACCATTCAATACTATTAAATAGTCACACCTGTGAAATATTTCCAAGGTAAAATAGTATCATGTCTGTAATAAAAAACCTCTTTTGTTGATCAACTGTAGAAAATAAATGGTAAACATTGCGAATGAGTCATTAGAGGACCAATAGTAAGAGGGCTGACAATACAAACCCTAACATAATTTGCATAGACTTTTTGAATGGAACTATATTTGAGAATTAATTTTCATCTGCAGTTCTCCAACGTTGATGAAAAACGAGGTTATGACAAACTTTAGTCATGATGGAATTGAACATAACAGCAGCGTGTCGACGAGAAGGATTTTCGTAGTGGACTCTAAAATCTGTGTGCACGATCTCCTGGCTGAGGCCGACTACCTGAAGGATTATGAGAATTGGAGTAAATTCAGAAACGACAAACACGACTTTACCCCCTCCTTTGTAAAGAAACAGAACATGATTTGGGGTAAGTTGTGAGCTACTTCTGAGTAGTCGAAAAGGTTAGGCTTGTCAATAGACATCTCTCGTAGACTTGTTTCGATTTGCTGCATTTAACTAGGCGACTGAATCACGTGGGGTTCCATTGAATCATCTGATCAATCTGATATTGATGAAATTTGAATGAAAATAATAATCGATAATTTGTAATAGAGCTTGCCTCAGGTGAACGCAATTATTTGGAACATCTCTTTCGTCTCAAGAATATCTACTGGGATAATATTCCGACACATGAAATGGAAAGGGAACGCATCTTTCCCAATCTAGACAAGATGATCGAACTTCATGCAAGGCTATTCAAGCGGATGCTACGAATACACAAGGAGAACCAAGGCACTGTACCGGATGGCATAGGATCTGTCTTTACTGACGAGGTTAGCGAATAAGACGAAGCTTGATCTTTAATCAATCTTGTGCAAAATATCACAATTAGTATTTGATCACTAATCAATAATTGCATAGTGGTATTTTCTAGTGATTTGAAAAATTTTACAATCAATAATCTCATTTTAGATCGACGATGAAACTAGAGAAACCTTTCAAAGAATCTACGGAGAATTCAGTTATGCTTACAGCGAGAGACTACAGAGCTTTGCAAAGAACCTTCAATTAGATACTCAATACTCAGATTTCCTTAGAGTAGGTTGCATTTTTGCTTAATCATCTCTCCACTTTAGTTTGTACAGAGAAACGATCCAGATTACAAAAGGGGCTTTGATGGTTATCTCTTAATTATCAATCAGAGATGGACTAAAGTGGAACCCCTCCTTGCCTCGATAAAGGCTGTCACATTTGGTATGTTTTATCATTTTATTCCCACGATTACTCATTAACCAATGAGAATGCGACTAGAGATTTGTGCTTTGTTATCAATGAAATATTTTTTATCCTCCCTCAGAAAATGAATTGGAACTTGACGAGCTGGAGAGGGCTAGGGGAATCGTCAGCTCCATTCTCACTGGAGCACAGTCAAACATGATGACAATAAAGAATTACGACGTTCTCAAGAAGATACGCTATGGCTTCCATCAACGACCAGAGAATACCACTAGCCCCTTGTTTAAGGAAGATGAGAATTGGCTCATCTATAACCTAGACCGCTTCGATGTTAGCTTACTCAATTCAGACTCCCTCAAAGTTATCAGAGGCAAAAAGATGTATGGTAGGTTTTTGAGGATTATGCCCTTTTAACATGTTTTAATGCACACTCTTCAAGACGGCTTTGCTGTATCCATCGACAGTGGATTCTTCATACTCACCAAGGGCCCGGATAATTTCAACCTCCTCAAGTTTGATGATATGGACGAGGTGAGTCGGTAGGATTGAAACCCATAAAAATGGAATTAACCTCTCTTAACAATAGGCTATTGTCGCAAAATGGGTACATGACACTTCGATATTTCGTGAGGTTGAAAGGACTAACCTGGAGTTTTATCTCATAATTGAGCGGAATCATGTTAATCCCAAGATAGTACACTTGCGTTGTCATACTCAGGACCAATTTGCCAGATGGAAGAAGATTTTCAATGAGAGTATAGATCGTCTTCAGATGGATACCAAATCTATTGGTGAGTTGAAGATTTGATTTTCTGAATGAATTTTGTAGTAATAGTTTTTTCAATGAATTATAGTTCAATTTATTTTGTCTTGAAAAATAACTTTCTAAAGTTCTTGGGTCGTTCTTAAAGTATTTTTGTTTTTTTATTTTGAAATGAAAACAAATATTTTGATGGGGACTCATTTATTTGAAAATATTTCTTATTGTAATCTTTGTATCTAAAGATTCGAGGTAGCTTTTTTATATTCTCACGCCTCGTTAAGTTAACTTAGTATTCCAGTCTTTAGGATATTTTCTCTTGAAAAATTTCCATCTGAGACCTGCTTTTTGGTTATCCTTAAATTCAAGACTTTGACATTAATCTTTGAAAGTCTTTCTAGGATTTGTGCCGTAATAAAAGACGTTACTGTTTTATAGAAAATTACAACTGTATTCAACTAAATGGAAACTAAACACATTCTAAGTTAACATTTTTAACCCTTCAACATCCAGTTTCTTCAACATTTAGAAGACGATAAATCTGAAACCATACAAGCTTTCTCTATAATTCTTTCTCCTTTAGATAAATTCTTAGTTGAAGATATCGACTTGCGAATTTCCTATTTTTATGATGCAGAGTTTAGTAACTATCACCTAAAAATAATCCAAAAATCAAATATTTCTATTCTGTGGGACCCAAGTTGTCATCCCGCTTACAGCCCACCTGATACACGTTATAAATAAATTCTCTGTGTTTTGAAGGGTTAAAATCAATTTATATTTTAGAGAAAGAATTCCTTCGCAAGGAAAAACTCATCAAACAAGAACATACAACACATTTGAGCATTTTAAAAGAACTGGCAGACCATGATAACTATTTGATAACTGTAATCAGATCACGAGATGCCTTCCTTCAGACTTTCTTTCAGAATGAATTTATGAGGACTATCGAAGACTTGTCAATCAACAGAAGAAGTTCTTATCAAGTGAGAAATATTCGAGTGAATTTTAGGTTTTTATTAAAACAAAGACGCATCTTTCTTAAATCATGAAATCAGTACATTTCTTTAAAGTTTATCTTTTCAATTTTGAGGAAAAAAAAGAAGTAAGTGATTAAACGAAGAATTTCTCAAACTTTTATATCCTCACATAATTAATAATGGCTTAACAATATTTCATAATTAATAATTATACTCTCTTGAAGCCCAATGCACTCTAGTTCTTAGACGCATGAATAATATTTATATTCTAAATCGAAAGCTAAATTATACACTAACACCAGTATACTACTTTCGAGTATATATGTAACAATTTAATTAAATATAGCAATTATAAGACCTATTACAATCATTATTGTAATTGGTCCCATAAATTGTCTACTCTTTTACATGTTTCAACTTTTTTGGCCATAGTATTATTGAGTAGTATGATGATTCATTTTTTATTTTAACCTAAACAATACTTCATGATACGCTAATGAAAAATGTATCAAATTAAAAACAAAAGAATAATTTGCAATATTTCTAAAATCTGACCACGTAGCTCATTATATACGTTTACTATAAGATTTCGAGTATTTATTATAAACATTTACAAGAGCTCAAAATTAGAGGACATAACAAGAAGAATATAGTGTCGTTACCATTACCGACCCCCTTTTTTACACACAAAACAAAAAAACTCAAGTCACAGAGGCTTGTCTATGGAAATATGTTATTGAGTCATAGCCTTTCTTGATTGATATTCTTCAATTCTAAACTGGAACATATCGTTCTATGTTCCAGTGGCCAAGAAGACTTTGGTGATCTGACAACAGATTTTTGAGTTTGAGTAGTCAAACTTTTTCAAGACTAAATACAAAGGGGCAATGGGTGACTTAATAAAAACTCGTAAACTAACAAATTTGAGAAGAAATTGATTTCTTTATCTACTCCCTTCAATGGAGATGATCACAAAAAGTTTATTTATTTCATTTGTCACCAATTTCGTAACTATTTATGATCATAATTAAATATTTTATTATCCTATTATAACCTTACTAGGTAGTTCGTACAAGCAGTGGTTCAAGTTTGAAGAGCAACACTCTAAGATCAAAGCCTCCTCTATCGAGTGACGTGAATGAATTGGGCAAGAATACCTCTCGATCGAATAGTTCAACCATAGACCTACGCAAAAAGTCTTTTAATGATGGCCAGGTATCTGAATTGCAATTCAATTGTAAGTCGTATTTTTTGGAATTAATTAATTTATTCATATTATAAGACTCATATAAATAATATATATAAATATTATTATTAAATAAATATTAAATACAAAAATTAAATACTGTGTATGTGTAAAAATTGTATTTACGGAAGATTCATTAAAATAGGTGCCGAAATCATCAGAATAATTCAAGATCGACGACCCATTTCAATATACAGGAGTACCTCCAATGTAGAGGAGAAACGGCGTGAGCGTTAGTTGATTTTCTTGTGATAATTCCACAAATGAGTCAATTTTAGTCTTTAGAAGTTGAGGGTGGTGGACTGGCGCAATTATGTTCACTTTCGAGTCTCACCACCGCCATCCTCCGAGAGGAGTAAACACGGTTAAAAACTCAATTCTAGCAATAAAAGTCTTGAATATAAGAACTAGTTGTCATCAGTAGTAGATGTCTCAAGTATTATTAGAAAAGCTTAATATACCTTTTGAAAATCATCTTGGAAATAAAAGACTTCTTTATTTTCAGATTTTCGGTCAGAGAGCAAGTCCAAAGTAAGTGCAGACACAAAATAAATCAAAATTTGAAGAATACGCTATCCTGATCAAATTGTATACATTTAATTCTCAAGTTAAGATCTTGGTCATTTTTTTACAAGTTGAGTCCAACTGGTGTTTTACATTAAACCCTGTTCATTTATTTATAGAGAGGCTTTGATTCGGTCAAGGTAGATCCTTAATAATATTCACGAAATAATTCTGTCATTCTTTTAACCATGATAAACTATAAAAATCTAGGCGAAAAATGTCTAACTCTTAATTCCGGTAGCTAACAATGTACATTTGATTAATTACCCATTCTCATAATTGATCAGAGTAAATCATATTTATAAGGGTGCCGAAAGAGCTTTTGTGTATTCATTTCTCTACTAAAGATTAATTCCTCTTACAAATATCGTATATTTTAGGATAATGTGATATTAGGGTCTTATAAAAATAATTATCCAAGTTTTTTTCTATCATTTGAAAAGTTGTCTAAATAGAAGAAATATTTTGATTAGCTAAATAGACATACTGTATTTATGCATGTTGTGGTCTATTAAAGTCCTTTTAAAGATATTGCTGGTTATCAAGAGTTGATTCATAGAACATTCATTTAAAGATGTAAAAATATCATTGATTATGCACAATGAATAATTATTTATTACAGTGAATTTGATTGTTTTTCATTTCATTCATTGATATCGTAAAATGAATACTACGATATTAATCTTGAAGAATATTATTTCTCATCATAATACACCAAAGTTCCAGGATAAAATCTAGCCTTTATTCGTGTAAAATAACAATTTTCGTATCTTTTTTTAAAATAATTTCGTTAAAAAGGTTAAAAATAAGCACTTTTAATAATAGATTGTAATTCAATCAGATACTGTCTATGCAAGAAAATTTGATGAAAATTTCAAAAGTAATATTAATCTCAACGGTTTCATTCGGTGCCCGATTTAGAAAGCATGTTGTCATAATTTTTAATCGTAAATATCTTTTAAATTTTTCTTCTAGACGTCGGAATTGATGAGTAAAATATACAAAATTAAATTGAATAAAACATTACTTTTTCAGAGTAAAATCGGAAATCCAGTCGACATTTGGCGTAATGGGAGTAGAGACAAGAGTATGCGTAAGCCTGCTTATGAGGAGATCACTGATCAAGACAACGATGTGATACTTGGGCCTGAGGAAAAGTTTGACGAGTCCACGTTTAAAGACCGCCTCTTGTGCATTTCAAAGAGAATTAATTACGTCGCCTGTAAGATGTCGGTTAGTTCCCTTTCTATATTACCATCTCAAGGCTTTCACATTGTTTTCGTATTTTAATGCAGAAAATTTTATTAGTAAGCCCAATTTGACACTCTAATTCTTAATATACTGCCTCTGATAATGTTTAAAATTTACCCGTTTTTGTTATAAAATGATTGTCATTTTCGGTTTATATTTCAAGCAAGCTCTCTGGATAATGAAGGGTCAATTTATCTGAGATTTTAGAAATTAGTAAAACACATTCATTTTTCTTGTGAATTTGACGTTACTACTCACAGGTAACAATAATATATATTTAATATTTATTAATATTTTTTTATCCAGTACAGATTCAAACTTTAAATAATATTTACTAAACATTTTTACATTTATTTCTTTCGTTCAAAACAACGAATCTTTTGGTATCTTCACAAGCTGTTAGAATAGTAATTTTCCTGAATGTATCAAACTAAGTGTATGTTTTCTGGAAACTTATCGTTGATACTAGATAATTGCGAAATGAGAATAGAGTAGAAAAACTCCCTATTGTTAAATTAAATAACAGTACTATACTTTGGGAATAAAAGTTAATCCAGATCATGCATTTTCATGTATTTAAGCAAATTAATCATCTTGAAATAACTTTTTATTTTGAATAGTGCTGTAAACTACAGCCTGTAATGAATCACTTTTTTGTCCAATATTTATAGAAAAGAAATGTTTATTGTTTCCGAATACAGAAATTGACTCGTAGCTAATCAAATCTTATTTTTTGTCATTTTTACTTCAAAGTAGTGCTCCGAAAGAAAATTTATTATCGAATTTGTTTTCTCCTATAGGGAAAGAATTTTACTGACATAACCTACTTGACTAATGTATCAATTATTTTAGTGCGATTTATTGCAAGTTCAAGAGGAAACCATTTTTCTCAAAGAGGAAAACTTTACACTAAGAAAAGAGAACGAAATTCTCACAACATTCCACGACAACGTATTAAAGAATGTAACATGCGAAGGTTGTCGAACCGAACTAGAGTCATCCAACACTACGCATGTCGATGAGACAGCTGGAAGCGTCCACCCCTCCAAGTCCTTCAGCAGCATCGATAAGACGAATCAGTTTGTTGAATTTGAAAAGTTCCGCACGCAAAAGGAGAACTTTGATAAGGAGAAGAGAGATTGGGAACGTCAGAGGCAGAGTGAGAAGGCCGGCCTAGAACGAGATCTCAAGAAGATTAACCAAGAAAAGGACGAGTTGCAGAGGAGAAAGGACAAACTTGATAATGAACAACGTCTCTTGGATGAGGACAAGAGAACATTGCAATTTCAAGTGGATGCCTTTAATGGTGAGTGCATACTTACTCAACCCTCCTCACTAGTAGTGTACATTGAACTCTTCAAAATTATTAAGGCGCCACAAGTATTTAATATCTAGTTTCTAAAAATATCTTCCAACAAGAGTGTTTCCTCCCTTCGCCGCCCTTGAACGTCTATGCTGTCTATCTCCTTGGCCCTTCTAGTTCCCTTGTGATACTAATCTCACACAAACTTTGACGATTTATTACATTTAGAAAGATAACATCTGTATTTATTCAAAAGTTGACTCTTACGTCAGAATGCGCGCTAAAATGAAAAGTTTTCCGATTCGATTCCTCTTGATGTGAACCCAAAGACTCGGTTATTTAACTCAGAATTCCAAGTAAAAATATGCAACTTTTAAGACGTTGCATTCATAGTACGGATAGTTCACTCGTTACAATTCTATTAAATCTTAGATTCACTGGGTGGACGACCGCCCATCACCCTTACATCACTAGAGTTCAATTCCAACGATAGAGGCTCTAAAAAGAATTCTTATGAAAACCATTACTCTCAAGAGGAGCTCGACAGACTCAATAATGTAGAGTTTTACAATCGAATTTCAAATTCTCATGAACAACTCCCAGACACAATGACTGGCTCCAAATTGAACACTGTAAGTTATATAACTCGTCTAGTTCTTGTTGAATAACCTAAATGTTTACTCTAGAGTTTTTATGGCAGCAAAAATCAATTTTAATAATTATTTCATGCTGAATTCTCATGTTTATTCTCAGTTCATCACACAATTCTCATAGAAATGTTCTCATTCAAAATTAATTTTTTAACTCCAATCAGTTGTCACTCTGCCTTTTTGTTGAATCCTTATTTTAAGATTCTTGACGCTTCAGTAATAAATCGAAAGTAGCTGAGAATGCCTCTTCTAAAGATTTAGAAATGTGGACACTACTAATCGCTAGTTAATCCCCACCAAGGCTACTGAATTAGAAAATTATTTCAATGAATAGTCCAGAATTGAGTGGGCAAGGATTGTGAGAGATATTTTAATGCATTCATTAACATTATTCCTGTAGGTTAAAGTAAGTGAAATCCACATTTGTCACTCCATCCTCTTATCATCCTGAATTAGATCAGTAATATTTTATTCAACTTGTATTAATCTCTAAGCAACTTCATGCACAAAATGGTATTTGCTCAAGACCACGACTGATAAGAACAATTATACCTCTTTCTAAAATAATCAAGATTATCCATCTTTACGGACCATGTAGCACTTAATCACAACAAAATTAAGAGTATATTTTCTACATTTTCTTTTTGGATTTTCTTTTCCCTTTTCTGAATTCGTGATCTCAAGAGTGTAAATCATTCAAGAAATTAATAAATAACGCCTTTAGAGAATATCGCATTCAGGAAGTATAACCAGACCCGAGGTATATCCACAAATTCCAACTCATCTAGCCAAAGATCCGAAGAAAAAGAAGAATGTCTTTAAGAAGTAGTAGTCTTTCTACCTCAAGACATTGTTCACATGTTTCTACAAATGTCCACCATCCGCGTTGTAGGCATGTCAATTCCAACCTCTCTGAAGCTATAAGAATCAAGATTTTCATTTGTGTTAACTTCATCTCAAAAGATTTTTATGAATAATTCAAGAATAAAATACTTTTACCTATGCATTACTTTTAAAGTATCTCATTTTTATCAATTTTTTATTCAAAATTAATAATCAAACTTTTTTTCACGTCAGATGTCCCCCTTCAGTTGATTATGATTGCAGTGTCAGACCAGATTTTCTGTTCGCAATATTCGGTCTTCTTGCATTGCTCAGCCGTGTTCTTGTTCTTGCACCAGTACGTTACTCCGGAACGTGCACATTTCTCTGCATTTTCCTTGTGGATCTTGATGAGAGGATTAATGACTGAGATTATCGAGAATTATCCAATAAAAAGCTCACTTGTATCGTTAATAGGCCGGAATCTGTGCAAAGGTCAATAGCGTTGCAAGCCTTTGCATTCTCCAGAGACATGCACCAATACTTTTTCCCTTTGGTACAATCGAACTCGCTATATTGTGTCTTGAGGTTTATCCTATTGCAAGCATCGACCGCTTTTGGACCGCATTTTCTAAGAAATAAAAGTAAGTCATATTTTATTTGTGTAACGTATATGGTGTAGACAGGTAGGTTATCAATTTATTAACAATAATCAGACAATTTAATTTAGGAAAAAACGATAATAAGAGTCAGTGCACATTCAAATTGGGTCGATTCCGGTATTCTCCCTCCTTGAAACAAGTTTACTTGATAAATAGTTGCAAACCCTCCTTCCCAATCATGTGAACCCGAAGAGAGATAGACTCGTCTATGAAACTCACTTGGCAATTTCCATATCCTTACACCAGTGCAGGGTACCCCAGAAGCATTCCGATGGAAGCTTCTCAGATTTTGAAAGGGATTTCTCTTTTCTAAACTGTGGAATATAGCCAGTCTTGTCATTGAAGTAGCCTTTGATAGTACACCATTTGTGCATATTGCAAAACTTTGCTGACACCTCATCCTTGCAGAATGAGGAAGGGCCGGAATGGCACAAAGCATTTCTCTTCTCGCAACTCTCCTTCATCTGACAGGCTCGACTAAAGTTTTCATGCTTGCAGATTAAGTCGTGTGATAGGCCGGAGCAGTCGATAGTTTTGAGATTATTTGGTATAATCTTGTGATTTATCGAATGGCAATAGCTTATCCCTTGACATTGTAATGCATTGCTGAAGGATGCACACCAATACTCTGGACCCTTTTTGCAATCACCCTCTAGTTTCTAGTTTAATGAAATATAAATGACAAAAGATTTGAAAAACTTGAACCCATTTCTCTAGAGTTTTGGGTTTTCATAACTTCTGAGCGATAATTTGTCAGATAACTTTCTAAGTCATGTCAATATTTAATTTTGCGTTGATTTATTGCAGGCTTTTCTTACAAAAGAAGCTTTTCAATTCATCTACTTATTTACCGTATCAGACGAGTCGTTTTAAGATTTCTCAAGAAAATCGAATGACCACAAAAATGCTTTTACTCACTCTCGGTAGATTCCAGCACTTGTGTAATGCATTACAATTCAAAGCTCTACTAACAGTCTGGCAATAATAAATAGGACCAGCCTTGCATTCGTTCTTCTCCGATGGAAAATTATTCCAATTGTTATCTAGGCAATGTAGGTAGATGTGATAACCGCATTTGAGAGCACTCGACACAGAGGAGCACCACTTTTCTGGGCCTCCTTGGAAGCATTCCTCTTTCATGCTGATCATGTCACTCACATTGTCAGCCTTGCAGGCGTTTAAGCCCTAGAAGGAATTAGAAAAGTTCTAGAAAAACTCACAAAGCAAATGTTACGTCTTTTCTCACTGCTTCCATAGTCGAGATTCGGCTGAGAGCTTATTAGTTTTTCAACATGCTCACACTAGGGGTTATAAAGAGATATTTAAAATTTACCAAGGGATTTTCCTTTTCGTCGTAATTTTCACAATTCAAAAGCTTGGCATTTGTCTTGGGAAAAAGTCTCTTCATTTCACTGGCCTTCTTTAGCAGCTCATTACACATTAGGCAGTTTTCTTTTTCTCTCGTGAAACCTAAGAGATGTCAGCCCTTTAGATTTGGAAAAATCACATATTTATCCTAATAATCATAGACCAATAAGTCCTTTCAAGTTACAAATAGTATAACACATTCTTAATCGCATTTACAAACTCACCGTCGACCATAGATAGCCACGTTTTGTAAATATACTGAGCGCATTCCCTTTCAAAGTTGCACTTGGTAATCAGCTTCTCGTCCTTGCAAATTGCCTCGGCATCATTCTCACTACAAGTGACTGACTGTTTAATGAAACTGGGCATGAAGTTCTTGCGAAACTTTTTTATCGTGCACTCTTGAGACTTGTTGCAGATTATCGCATGGAAAGAAGAAGAGCAGACAAAATTCAGATCATCTTCTGGGCACATTTTGAAAGGGGGGCAAAAGTTTATCGCCCGACAAATATCCTTTGGAGTCGCCTCCGCAATCAACAGACGAATTATAGTTAGCGTATAGTTATCAACAATCTTTCGACACTCTGTCTCGTACTTTTTCGGGAGTATGAAGCAGACATTATCAAGAATCTGTGCAATCTCTTTTTCTGTTGCGTCCTTCTTAAGCTTTGTGTAAATGTAGTTGAAGATCACTTCACACTCGTGGCAGACCAAGTCATCGTGAATGCGAACCTCAGAGGGATTATCGCAAAGTTGGATGTCCTATCAAAGATGATGCATTATTCTCTAAAATAAGTTTTTCCAAGCTCTCTGGTTGTCTTGAGGATAAATTATAATTGACAAAAATGTTTCTTGGACTCACGTAACAAATTACATGTGGTGGAAAGTTTTTCTCAAGACCGTCAATCAACAGATCGGAATATTTCTTAACCCATTCTTCACAGCTCTTTTGGAAAACACTTGGCACTAATGTACACGTCTTTTCAAGGTCCTCTTTGATTTTTTCGCGATTCGATTTTGTATCAAAGTTATGATAAAAGAAATGAATCACCATTTGACAGAAGGCACATTGGTCCTATTTATAAAAGAAGCGTTTATATTGCGACTATAAAATCGTCTCTCTCACCCTCACATCAGATTTGGTCGATTTCCGCTTCGGATGGCCCAGCTTGAATGTCTTTCTCAAGCCTGTCTCGATTTCCTTGCTCCTTATTGCGTCATCTACAACTTCGAAGAGGGTTCTCTCTCCAATGATTTTGCGTGTTACTTCATTTTTCTGGCATACTCTTGCCAGTTGGCAAAACAGCTCTTCGTCATATTTCTTTATGCTCGATCTGATAATTGCCCATTTCTTGTGAATCTCATCAGTGCACTAAAATGAGTTTGCAATTTTCATTAGAACCTTGAGCAAATGTTGTTTTGTTAACTTGACAGAATATTTCAGTTGAATTGCTTACTAGAGTCTTTATTTTGTTAAGCCTCATATTAAAGAGTTATCGTTGAGAATGTTCTCATTGTATTTTGTTGATTTGAAATTCAAATTTTGAATAGAAAAGATTTTCAATTTGATAAACGTTGGGAAAATTATGACACTTTAGGTCGGTTTCCATTAGAGCCCATTTTTCACCACAATGAATTTATATCATAAAACTTGTGGTCTGAAACCTGATTTCACTTTTGTAAAGTCAAGTGAGGAATCTCTATTCCGATTTGGAACTTAGTTTCCGAGTTTTTCAACATGCTCACACTGGGGGTGAATGTTGTCTCCAATTCAGTCCCTAACCAAGGGAACAAAATTGGTAAAACATAAAATCTTTTCGTTCATGATTTCACCAAGTTAATAGTAGATTATTTCAACTCACAATTTCAAAAGTAGATGGATTTTGTTGACAAATCTCCTTTGCAATAGAGTCTTTTATCATTATTTCATTGTAGGATAAATCTTTTTTCATTGAAGATACAATCCCTTTGCATTGTTCACAATTAATGACATGTTGATTGCTAAGATACACTCTCCCTAAAAATAACCATTTTGAGTTTTTTGTATTTTAATTTAACCACAAGAATATTACAAAGTTTTGAAAAACATGTTGTATTTCGCTGCGAAAGGCATGAGTATCAATTATAATAAAATAATTTACAAGTCTTGAATTAATTTTTGAAATATTTAATCATGTCTCAATAATTCTTAGGTCTTAAATCTACATTTAAAAGTAAGAGAGAAGATTTTTAAAAGTTACCTTTGTATCCCATTGGCGGATTGAAGGCAGAGTTTTTGCGCAGGTTATTCTGACATTCAGGGCTGCCCAAGTTTCTGTTTCGTCCTTCTAACAGCTTCTGCAAATGCAAAAGAGTTACCAGATCCTAAACTCACTTCAATCAGGTCGATTTCATAACTTCCAAATTCATTTGGACAAATGTTCATTCTGCTACAGATTTCTTGATCGTTCTAAATTGAAAAAAACGTTCACATAAAAACTGATCCTTTGGAAAGGATGGGGAAACGTTACTGAATTTAAATCTGCGTTGGCCAACCTCTCATAAATAATACCGAATTGGTTGTCAACATAAGACTTGCAAATTGACTTCAACAAGGGCTCTTCAAAGAAACCACATGCCTTTTCTGCAACGACTTGTGAAATTTCTCCCTTTCTTGGGTTGGACCGTATGTTCCATCTTGCGTCTGTGATGAAACTCTGACAGAGGCTGCATGATACATTTCTCGGCGAGTACGCCTTCAAGGGCTGGTTGATAATGTTCTAGAAATTAATTAGAAACTTTAATCAATTCGCCAGCCAACGTGACCTGTTAGCTAGCTTGAAATGCTTTCTACAATTTTATCTAGGTTAACAAAACTTTTTTTAATTAGGTCACATTTGTTTCTGACTAATTCTTTCTAGATAAAGATTTTGTGCAAAATTACTTATGGTTTTGTAATTTTCTCACATTAATCAAAATGAAATCCTCATTACTCTTCACAGCGTCTGGAATGGGACATTGTCCGAGAGTTTGGCAAAGTGTTTCTACATTCTAAAGTTGCAATAAGACTTGTTGGGAATAACTCACGAATCCAAGAGACTTTAATGCTTCAATCTTATCGGATAAAGAGTAAACAATTTCTCTGCATAGTGACCTAGCCTTGGGCAAGAATTTACTGCACACCTCTTCGATTTCTTCAATGTCGTTTATTATATTGAAATTATTCTCTTTACATTTTTCACACATTTGCTTGTTCCCCTTTGCAATGTTTGCCTGATTCTAAGAGAGGGTTCGTTCACATTTTCATCTGACATTCTTTGAATAACTCACGATAAAATCTTGATCTTCCTTGCAAGCCTCGATTATTTGGCACTTTTCAATTGGGCTTTTGCCTTTCAAAAAGTCATCATCGAAAAAGAGATTTAGCTTCTTGCCAAAGACACGATAAAACAGTCTTGTAAACTCTGTGAATGCAACATCTTCAATCAGGAAGAGGCCGTTTGATTTCATAAAGGACAGGCAACTACCACAGAGAATAATGTCTTGATTCTCTGATTCTATAAATTTATATTGCCTCTTAGAGACTCCATCGCAGAGGTACATTGCTTCACAGACGTCCTCGTCATTCTAAAGGTGAGATTATTGAACCATCAACTTGCAATGCTCTGGTTGAGTATTTGTATAATTGATTTCAATTGCTCCTTGATGAAAGATGAACAAAATTCTTTGAGTGAATCTGGCAACTGGGTGCAAATATTCTGAATGAGCATCTGCGAGATGGATTCTTCTGTTTTATCATTTTCCAAGAGTTTCTTGAGGTCTTCAACTAGTTTCTTACAGTCTTGACAGATTGCTGGGTCAGATTTTTTACTGATAAATGTTCCAAAAACATCAAGCGGCTTCTCAATTTTATTTTTGAGCTAGTAATGAATAAAACTAAAATTTTACCTTTTCTGCAATCAATTGCTTTGAACAGGCGCTGTTGAAAATTTCATAGCTGTCTAATGGAACCTGTACAGTTTCAAAATTATTACAGAGATTTTTTATATTATTTTTTTTAACTTGCCAAGTTTTTCTTTTCAATATCAAGAGCTGAAATTAAGTTTTTTCTATTTTCAGTCCTACAGATTCCAGTGGCATTTTGGCAAATTTTATTCAGGAGTATATCAACATTATCAATGTTCATGTTTGTACGACGTGAAATCGTTAGAATGTTTCTATACGTGGAGTAATCGTGATGACAGGCTCTAAGAATGCTAGAGTATGCAACTTGACAAATTTCGGAATCCGGCTAGAATTTAAATAATTTTGTGTAACTCACCAAGGAAAGTAGACTTAATCTATTCTCAGGAATGATGTATCCTTTTGTTATTTGCCATGCATTATTAAGATCACAGAGAGAATCGGAGTTAGTAAAGACTCTTTTCGATTCCAAGCTTATTAGAAGCAATAAAAAGCTTAAGATAGCAAACATTTTCGTATTGTTTGCCATACTTGAATTTGTATAATCGCTCTTGTAGGATATAAACTCTACAACTATTTATTAAAAACAGAGATTAATTTGTTTCTATAAAGTTTTTATTTAAAAATATGAAACTTAAAATAAAGCCTATAAACAAGCCAGAGGAACTTATTGAAGTAAATTATTATTATATAATTTTAAGGTGAATGAATCTGATAAACTAATGTCTCTGATTAACAGAATATCTGACTTATTAAAAATTGATCAAACAACCATCAAGCTCGTTTTCAAAGGATCCTCTCTATCAGGTTAGATGATTTACTCTAATATATTAGATTTGAATAAAACTTTGATTGAATACGACCTCAAGGAAGATTCTAAAGTATCGCTCATCATTAAGCCTTCCTCAAGACCCAACAACTTCGAAAAGTTATTCAAATCATATGTAGCGGAAACATATCCAAAGAGAGACGTAGAAACTACATATAAACAGTTTCTCACAATTATGGATACAAGAATTAATTCTATGAGTCTCGACGACATAGAAAGACTTGCAAATGTATTTTGAAGAAGTTGTTCATTTTAAAATAAATAAAAATGTATAGTAATTAAATGAAACTGGTGGTAATCGGCCCGATTAAATCGGGAGAATCCCCGCTTTAAATTTCATATGAATATTTAAAATTCTATCCTTATTATTATTCTTCGAGAAATGATAAAAGTCAGTTTTTTACCTACCTTGTATAATATGTTGTGTAATTAAAGCAATTGCACTACAAATACTATTGGATTCAAAAATGAGGTTTTATTTAAAATTTGTTACACATTTTAATTATAAAATACAAAATTTTTATTCGTGAGGAATTCTCTTGCTTCTTTGATCTCATCGTTCAATTCAATTGAAGCCTCGTGACAAGTCTTGAAGGTGTAAGTCTTGATAATTATCCACAAGATTGAATAAATTCCAAAGGCAAGAATGCAGACAATTGGAAAGTATTTTGAAAGTATGCTAACACAATTCGTATCAAATTTGATGGTAAGTAGGAATGACCAAATTCCGAGTATAATAGAAGCTATTGTGATAAACAAATGTAATCTTTTCATTTAAGACGTTTTATCAATATAATCAAATAATCCAATTTCCAAGATTTTATGACTTTGATTTAGAATAACAATCATAATAATTTAAATCTACTTGTCTTTAAATTTGTTTAAATACTTAACATGTTCTCAAGACGAAGAGAACACGCAGGAATCAGCTTATTACAATCAACTGACCCTCCTCATGTCCAACGTGTTGAAGATCCGACATCGACCTTTTCTATCGTAAAAGAATTGAATCAAAAGATTCAAACATTTGAGAATGAGATTATGAATATTTATGAAGTATGCTTCTGAAATAAATATTATTTTTAGTGGGAGCATTACGTGAAATGTTCCGGACTGCCTAATCCGTTGTATTCAAAGGAGATAGACTACTATAAGAACTTTTGGCTTAATGAATTTCCTAGTCATGACATGGACTCTTATTACGCGCGTATCGATAAACTTTTTAGAGTAATGTACGAAATTCACTTCTTCATTATGGAAATTTTCCTAAGGAGATCCAATGATGATCTACAACCTTTTATCTTGGTGAGTTAAAATCTCTATTAGATGATTGTTGAAAGACTTATTTTTCACAAACGGCATTAAAACTTTAAACTTGAAAGTTTCAAGTTCTAAGATCTATTGAATATGTTAAAAGTCAATTGATCCGTTGATTTCCTTCTCCAAAGTGTATAAAAGACTTGAGAAAACTCTCAGAAGAAACATTAAGGATTTGTCTTGTGGAAACATTTTCCAACAGCTCCTCCCTAGCTGATGAAGTCAGTGGAAACGTCTATCGTCATTGGACATGCGACTGGATGACAACTATTGTTTGGGTCAATTTATCCAAGAATCCTCGAATGAATATTCTCGATTTCCCTACCTTTGCGACTAGAATTCATATTACAAAGTCGTTGACAATTTCTGACTGCATGGTCGTAATCAACTTATGGAGGGTGGACGATTCATATTACTTGAAAGAAGAATATAATCTACAACCACCTATCGAGCTCGTCTATCCTGCTGGTAATACGGAGAATTGTCGATTTCCCAAGATTCGTGAGTTGATCTCTATTAATTAAGTCTGCACATGATTTATTCTGCTTGAACAATTTTATTTTTTCAAGAGAATTAGACTGAGAATACATCTAATAATTTACCATATTTAATATTTGCGCGCGTAGTTAGTATTCTGTCCTTAATATATTTAGAATCTCACGCCTGAATGACTTAGAGTGGGGGCTAAACATTGTAATACACTGAAAAAATGCCAGTTGGATATGAATAAATTTACCTTCAACCTTCTAGGGTGTTATGAACATATGTCTTAGCTGGACTCTGAAGACTTCCTATGAGAATATTGAAAATCCTCTTATGATTTAATAAATCATTGATTTATATGACTTTCATCAAACTGAATAATTACTTCGCCCTCGTTGACTGCTTCATTGATTCTAATTATTTCTTCTTGATATATTTCAGTAACCAGGGACCTCATTTTTTTCTCCAGAAGAAATCTTGATTCCCAAATTTGTGAACATTTCTATTATGTTAGGATTATAAATTTTGTGTAATGGTATTCCTGCTTGTGAAAAGCCTCTAGAAATGATGTAATCCTCGTTTCTTCTGGAGAATTCAATTTTCTTGTGATTGTCTTTTCTTCGTATCTTCAAAAGAGCAAAGAAAAAGTGTACAGTAAACTTGTCCCAAACATGGTCAATTCACAATTCTTGTTTATAAAGAGAGACTGCTGACTCTGATGGACTTGGAAACCTCGCAAATCTTGCGAAAAGAGAGGACAATCCCCTTTCAATCAAAATACATGGGAGTCTCGAAACTAATTCATCCCTATGAGACTCATTTTTTCTCATCTATATGTCTGCCAGATAAGGTGAAACAGGGGATAAAAATACAGGTAAAACACCCAAACTTGAGAAAAATTAAATTTTACACGATTCTCATTGGCTGTTTTATTTTTTTCAATTTTAACGAGTCAGTGAGAATAGTTTAAAATTTATTTTTCACCCAATCCTTATAAGAAAGGCAAAAATGAAATTTAATCAAGTTACCGAACCTTTTGGGTGTTCTACCTGTAGCAAGAAATCAGTCGTCAGGATAAAATAGCAAATTCGAATGTATCGCTCGTATTCAAGGAATATCCTGGTGTATACTATACACTGTATAGTTCTATTGTTGTATAAGCCTGGCAATTTATGAAAATTACTCAGGCTTTTGAGAATTAAGGCCTATCTTTGTATCCAAATAGAGTTTTTTTAATAAATAATATTCTTCAATAGATTTAGAACAGAGAGAAGATGAACTGAGAGGTCTGTCAATACTAGGTGGAATCTTTGAAGTGTTAGCCATACGGCCGCCTAATCAAGAGGTTAACTTAGCGAATCTCAGAGTTAAAGTTTCCGCTCAGAAACCCTACTTTAGGAGTCTCAATTTTAATCCTCTGAAAAAAAGGTCGGATGATGCCTACATTTCTGATGATGAAGCGGTAATTTAAGATTTCTCAATATTTTTTCAGTGCGGATATCTGACAATTGAAACAAAGTTAGTTGTCTCCATTTGAAAAGTATCTTTTCTCACATCAGAAAATGTCAACTTTTAGTCTTGAGTTCAGTAATTATAAAAAAGTATTTAACCCTAGTCCTGGAAACATAAAAAATCGCATATATGGTAACCTTTTTTAAATGAAAAAAATTGGATAATATAGTGGTTTTGATGAATTTATTTATAACGTTTGATTTAGTTTTCTTCTTAGGAGGCATGTTATCTAAATCCTCTTCGCATCATTTCTTTCTGATTGTACGTAACATCAAACTCTTAGAGAAAATTTTGAAGAATATTCTCCTGGATTTCTTCTTATGCTTGTCCAAAAAGTTCGGTTATGTGAAAGTACAAATGAATTGTATGCACCTAAATCCAAAATAGTGCATAAGACTGCCATTGGCCAACGACTTGTCCTTCTCTTGCACGAATAGGCTCCAACAAG
>KL567232.1:5492-62984 GCA_000715275.1 Gyrodactylus salaris
TTTTGTTAAGGAGAAAAAATGGTTCAAAATGAGGTATCGCATGATATATAAAGTCATTTAAATTAGTTGTGGAAGGATGAGTATCGCACATAAACCAACTACATCAGCTGTCGATATGAATTCTCAAAAATGACAATGATTCCAGAAGAAGACATAATGTCATTCGAAAGAGTTAAAAAGACAGCAGAGAAAGCTGATCTCAAAAACTATTCACCAGATGCACAGCGGGGACCACTTTCATAGCCGGGCTATCAAAGTCTAAACACGTTGAACTTCAACTCAAACTTCTCCATGCTTACGAGAATGATGAAAATTTCAACTCAAAGCGTGCCGAAGAATGAACAAACTGAGATGACCTCGAATCTAGTTACTTATTAATATCTCTCCTACCAGATCTATCAAATGGTATCAGATGCATGTTAGAACTCTACAAGCTATCACCGGTCCCCTAACAAGCATGACCCCAACCTATCCAACCGAGCCAAGTTATCCTACATCTTGGATGCGGTTAGCACAGCTCTCAAGGTCATTCAAGATATGTTTCCATCCTTTCCATAGATACTTGCGCCGGTAATAGGAGGTACGACAATAGACAATAGAGTGGCTGAGGAACCTAGGGTACCTCGTCGACGAACTTCTGGACGTAAAAGGAAATCAACCAAGAATGAAAATTTCGTGTTGTACTAATCTTTCCCTGATTTAGGCGGTAGCTTAGTATTGTCCTGGATTGAATGAAGAAAAATGTTGTTTGAATCGCTAGGCTGTAATGAAAAGCTGTAAATAAAGAGCCTTTAATGAAAATACTGTAAAAAGCGGGCTTTTCATATTCGAAATTAACTTTCTACCATTAACTCTAAAAATCTCCCCTCTCTCTGAAGAAGTAATTGAGTGTTCAGCCAAACAATAATGGTGTTCTCCAGGATCTAGCAGGTGGACTAGTCCCAGCTACTAGGGCTTCCCTTATCGCCCTACTCTCCCAAGCTCATAGATTATCATCGACCAGTGCTTCGGTACTCCAAGTCCCTGCCGGGTCTTGTAGAATGTCGCAACATACAGGTGCTGATCTGACATGTATGTTAGTTTAGAATTTGTAGGAATGAAATCAAGGAAGGTCATTCCTTTTTATTAACCCTTTATGATTCATTTAGATTTAATGTAATTAAAATGGTTATGTAATTTTATTTTTCATGTTATCCCTTTTCATAGATTACAGTTTTATTAAAAGTATACATAACTGTACACCGAATATACGCCTTTGAAACATTACCGAGTCCACGTGTTAATCGTTTACTCGATTTTTATTGATTATTTTTTCTGCCTGAAATAGTATATATAATACAGGATTTTTTGCCTACATAGGTTAAGCTAGACCTGTACTGACCTGTATTTATATTTCCGGAGTAAAGAAGTTGAATTTAGGCTCTAAATCCTCCATCAAATCCTTTCACTTTGAAGATATTCGCTGAGTTGTTTGCAAGAGTGATCGCTCTTCAGATTGAGTTTATCCTGTCAGCTTCAACTTTTAAATTAATTAGGTATTCAATCACAGAGACAACGAGTATGCATTTCCGGCCTCAGAACAAGCTCGTTTTGATGTACAACTGGATCCTGAAGTCCCAATACGAATTCGTCAGAGAGGAGTATGGCTTCAGTCTCACAACGATTGCGTATTGGTATTCGTTATGCAGAGCAATCACTGCAAAGGCCATCTGTGACGATGGACTTATTGGAGGTGATGGGGTCATCATCCAAATCGACGGGAGGCGACTTGGAATTCACATAGATTACACGTATAATGACAACTGTTACACCTTAAAGATTAAGATTTGAACCATTCTTTCAGGAAGGTTTTACTCTCGGAAAGGTCTTTGGACACGTTGGTAGAGGGTAATGGCTGAGTTTCATTGCTGGACTCTTCTTGCTGGAAGAGGACTTGATTCGGTAGGCTTGGTAAACATTTTCATAACTTGTATAACTTGTGTATTAATAAACACAACTAATCGGCATCAAAATTTTCATAACTAAACGCCCCTTTAATCAGTGCACCCTAGTACAGAAAAGGAAATTGAAAACACAGTCTATGTCAAAAGTCAGCAATATTTCTAGCACGCAAGAGATTTTGGATTAGCACGCCAGAGATTTTAGGTTAGAAGGCTCTGATTGGTCCTTTTTTCTCGATAAATGAGAAGCATTCTTGGCTCTCCTTGTTAGTCAGCATTTTCGTAAACTACGTATTTGTCTATACTTTTTTTCCACGCTCAAAATACAAAAATGTGAGTATTGCTCATGTATGAGCCATGTACATTTGAAATCAGTGCTCATGATTAATTATTGTGATAATTTTGTACAAGTTCTGAAGAACTTGATTTTATTTAATATATACAAATTAAAATTACTTATGGGTAGTAACGATAATTTACAGTTGTATTCCAACTCGATTTTCTTTCTCCCCAATTGCAAGACCCCTATTTAATTGTTTTTTAGTTGTGATAAAAGGGGTAATCACAAAAATAAATAGGGTTCTTGCAATTGGGGAGAAAGGAAATCGAGTTAGATTATTGATTTTTAAAGGGCGTTTCGAGTTTAAACTCAAGTTGTGGTTTCCAAGATATTAATGCATGTTTACTAGATGAATCGAAAGAGAAAGATGCATTAATTAGTACTAGTCTTAAATAAAACATGAATTTCATGAATGTAAAAAAATCGTTGTCCTACTTAAAGCTCATTTATTCTGATTAAATCTAAATAATTAACATGCATTTTTACATGTTTTAATGATTAAACATTTTTTAATTTAATCGATAATGGTCCTTGTTTCCTTTTCTCCTCCAATTTTGGCGCCCCCTTTCTCGAAATTCGGAAAAGGGGTCTTGTTTCTTATTCTAAGGTAGGGTAGTAAGTTGGAACTAGCCCTTGAAATATTCATAGCCAGATTATGTTTCTTCCTAATTTTTATCTTCGTGGCCTACTCATTTCTAACTTACAAAAAGAATACATTACAAGAAGCCTTACAAGAAAAGGGCTATTTCGTCTATATTGAAAATGCCGGCAGGCTGATAAGAGTTTAGAATCTGTTCGTTATCCATCATATCATGTATAGTGTAAACAATGAATAAACAAATGGCAAATTTTATTATTCATTGTGTCAATATAAGTCTGAAATATACTTAAACTCACCCTCGTTTCTTCGAATTTTGCTGTCTTTAATAATTATTAAGACTATAGAAGATCTTTCCGATCCTCAGTTTTATAATTGTATTTATTTGCTCGTAAGTAGCGCTCAATAGGTCTTCATTTATTTAATTTATCTCTACCTTATATAAAAGAATTTCACTTTTTTACCTTTTCCAACTTTACGAGAGAACTGGATATGGGAATTAGATGATTATTTCGCAGGGTGATCCGTATTCACTAACTGAAGGGATTGGATACTTTTGGAAATCTGTGTGACCTTTTACCCCAGATTTCTTTTAGGAAAAACTAAAAATCTCAATTTTCTCAGCTTTCTCGCATGTTTGTTGATACTGAAAATGTTATTGATTTGGTTTTTTCACAGGCAGATTCGTAATTTTCCGAAGTCGGTTTATCACCCGAATATATAAAGTTTGGAATTTCTTTAATGGACCGCAGCCGGACGCTTTTCAACTTTCAAATCCCCGAATAAGGGGGATGAAAGTGTCTTGACGAATTGTTTGTACTCATCATTTTGCAACCCGTAGCAATTGCAGAATTACTCTTAAATGTATTGGTTCTTCTGTAGGCCGTTCAAAGCGGTAAAAATCGAAAGTTGTAAAATCTTCTTTTTAAATTTTAAGCGCGTCTTTTGGCCGATTCGGCCCGAATTTGGCCAGTTTGTAGGCCTTTTTTTCCTCTACGACATGACACCTTAAAAGTTGAATATTTCCATTCCTGGACGCTACATTGGTTGATTTACTGACTTTTAAGAAGTGGCAATTTTCTCATTTTTCTTCTTCTTTTGAGATTTCATATACTTTTCTATTGAAATTTTTTTTTCTTGCTACCCCCATGATGAATTTTTTTTGTATTGAAAACCCGAGGATTTTCGAAATTATCGTTTATTATGTACTTATTGAGGTCGGATCCATTTGAGATTTAGCAAGGTGTTACATATCAGTACCAGGTTTGGTAGGGTATTTTGAAAATATCGAAAAAGCAAAAATGGCTGATACAGGCTGGATTGAATAAAATCACTGTATTTCCCGAATGTTTTGAAGAGTCAGTTTTTGGACGAGTGGGGCTTTTTCAATTTTGAGATTTTTACAGTCGATCATGATGTTTTCGAATATGATGATCTCAAATATCATATTTTGAATTTGATTTTGTTTATTCTTCAGTATTCATCCTTTTTATTGAAGTTATTTCAATATATATGTATTTTGTAATGAATACTTTAGTTAGGCGGATATAATTTAATTAAATTTGGCCATTGGCGCCAAACAGTTCCTCGAATAATTTACTAAAAGTTTAGAATAATGAACTCTAATTCAATGAAAAAGTAATTATATAACTTGATAAGAGAGATTCCAGGCTTTATTTTTTGAATTGTAGTATTTTTTACCGTACCAGTGTTTTGAGCAATATTTGAGTTTTCTGAAGGCAAATCTTACTGTAATTCTTGGTGTTTATGTTAACATTTGCATTTATTTCAATTTTGAGTTTTTTATAGTGATTATGAATACACATAAATCGAATGACGATTCTGAAATCTAATTATCTGATAGCTTCAACGCATACAGGCTGATTTAAATGTTTATTTTCATGAACATTTAGCTGTATTATAACTTTTTTAGACTAATTTTTGTTTAGGGATCAATTCCCTTTTCCCAATTTTATTATCCTTCTTTCATATTTTCTTCCGACCCTCAAGTCCCTCTTTTTTCCCCTTCTACCCCGTCTATGAGCTCTCCCCTCACGGCAAAGCTGTGCATGTATTTTGTGAGCACATTTACATTTTCTTCCTACACTTTGCCCCTTTTGTCCCTTTCCTCCCCCTTTTCCTATTCCCCCCCCCCCTTCATCTCCAGGTTCAGCTAGTATTTATTAAAGTATTTCTAACCAATTAGAACGCTCATGTTTTAGGTTCACTTAGCAAGCCCTGTTTTTGCACTTTTCTAATATTTTTCCGCTCGAGATATTTTTGTACTATCGTCAAATTTCAAAGATGGATTTACAGAATTCTATAACAGAGTATTCCATCACAATGAACAGAACAAAAAATTTATATCAACCTGCAAACTCTCCAATTTAAATGCGAAGATTTTCTTTTATAAAGAGTGTATTCTCAATCAAAAGTTGCCAATTAATGTCGTCAACTCTTCCAAGAAGATTAAACTGGAAAATCGTACTAAATACTCCGTCATGATTAAAGTCTTGGATTAAGCGACAATCTTACTATGAAGCAAATCTATCAAATCTTAAGCATTCTTGACTTTCTTCATACAGGAGAGGACTCAAATTAAATTTATTTTGGAGGTTTTCTTCATCTATATATCTATTATATAGTTGGAGAGCTAAACAATTTACAATTAAAAAATATAATCATACAAATAATTGATGGAATGATGAGATAAATCGAAATATATTTCTATCGTTAAAGTCCAAAAATCTTCTATCATTGATTCGAAGGTTATTAACAAATGTCTCCCGGATAATTTTATTTCGTAAATAAAAATTTATAGATGGATATCTTACATTTGTGAACCACTAGAATTTATGGAGTAAACATTTATTGATGTATATATTTGATTAAAGGCTTAAACGAATATTTCTGCAAAATTAAAAATTAATCTCAAATAAAATATGTTATTTTATTTTGTTGAATTCTAATGCTTTGATCAAAAGTCGTCTAGACTAGATTATGAAACAATCTGATGAAGTGATATATGATCTTTCCAAACAATAGTGTGATATACGATTGGAAATATGTTGAAAATTAGATAAATAGATGAATAGAGTTGATAATCTTAATTGAGAAATTGATACAGAGAATAGAACATTGAGTAGATACAGTAGTTCTCCAGAGATGTCTTAAGGAATTTTACACCCTCTAGAATACCATTTATAAACCTAATAAGGCAACTCATTATTAGTGCGACCAATTTAAATATATATAAATATCGATAAATAAGTATATTCTTAAAGTAGTTATAACAAGTATCAAAAGATGCATACTTTTTTCTGATTAAATCTCTCTAGTAAAGCAGCATGTTATATTAAGTAATTTAGTTGAGAATCCAAATAAAGTGATGTGTTCAATTTTCAAAAATCGATAATCAAACCTTTTTTCCTCCTACATAAACCGAGACCCCTTTTTACACCTCTATTTTATTTGTGTTACTAAATGGGATTGTAGGCTTGGAGGCTTACATTTGGTGAACATTTGCGAACACTAAATTACTCAATATAACATGCTACTTTGCTAGAGAGATTTAATCAGAAAAAAATTATGCATCTTTTGATACTTGTTATATCTACTTTAAGAATATACGTATTTATCGAATTTTAAATTTGCCCGCACTACTTAAGAGTAGTGTTATTCGGTTAATAAATGGTATTCTAGAGGGTTTAAATTCCTTAAGACATCTCTGGAGAACTGTATCTACTCAATGTTCTGATCGGGAGAATTGAGCCAACTGAAACGTATGAATGTGAAGTTGTATACAAACAAAGTGATTTCATATTACAATATTTATTACCTGCGCTTGTTAAAAGCGGGAAAAATAACAGTGATAACACTTTTTGATTTATCCTGAAATAAATTTCTCAAATTCTTACGTTCTAGACTGAATTCTTTAAAAAAATGTTCATTAGTACAGAAAGTATGCATGAACATTTTTAATCAATGATAAATCTGATGGATATTCTCACTCAAAACATTCTTCATCTTTATTTGCAAGGCTAAAAAACAAACTAAATAACATAATGATTTAAGAGTATTATACAAATTAGGAAAGCAGATTATATTGCTACACAATTGAAGTTGTTTTTATCTAGCTTTTTTGTTTTCTAATCATGAGAAATACCCATGAAAATATTATGATAGAATTTCTTGGGACTACGAACTTTTACTTAAGTATGAAAAAATACTACTGTTCAGTGATCTATGTCCAACTTGTTTTTCAAATTCAAAATCTCGCGAAAATCGAATTTTATTCACGAAAATCCTGATTTTCTTCTTAAATAGAAATTTTGTTTATGTTAACTACATATCCACAGTCTGCTATCACTTTCCAAAATACGAAAGAAGGTGTAAAAAGCATAAATATTTTTACACATGAGGAATAAATGCATCCAATACAAGAGACAAGGATATTCATTTACACAGACATAACAATTCAATAGAAACCATAACCTTGTGATTTGTATGATGAAAGCTCACATTGACCTTTTTTTCTTCTGCGAGATTCTTCGTTCCAAGACAAATCCATCATTGAGCTCGATTCTTTCAATTAATTATCAATTCCAATTATAAATTTATATTTTAAATCTTTTTATTTCGCATATACAGTATAGAAAATCACATCCCTAAAATAAATATGAACATTGCCATGTCATTCAGAATTTTTAAAAGCTACTTCATGCCGATCAACTTTCTATGTATATAATATAATTTACATTTGCGTCTCCACTCATTCCGCAAAATTTTCCATAAGTAGTTGGAATGACAATATACTATTCAATACTCAAGACTAGTAATGACTTTCTCAATCGAAATTAATAGGTCGAACCTTTACGGTGAATACGGTTGGTGAGAAACGAATTTTTTGTTGTTAGTAAATCTTAGAGACAGAACATAGACATATGGCAAATTCTCCATGTTCAAAGACTGAATATTTAAATCTTACAGGGCAAGTTTAGAGACAGATAAAAACAATAATTTAAAAAGTTACTTATGATCTCAAATGTTGCCTTAATCATTTTAGCTCAGAGCTTGTGTCCTTTAATGAGCCCTCCGTTACACCCCTCAGCAACGAAGAAGGTCGGTTTAAGGCCTCGTTCAAGCTGAAAGACGACACCTATTTCACTGGAATCATATACAGACCAGCTCGGGTTCTCAATCAAGCCACTAGAGAGGCCTTCCTACACATTGACACGACGATGAGTACTCACATGGGGTACTACGCCTTCCGAAAGCTCCCGTTTGGCGTGTCTGACTTTTCACTTATCTTTCAAGAAGCGATCGATAGAATTATTCTTGGGATTTCTGCGCCGCATACCTAAATGATAACGTCTGAAAGAGTTGCAGGATCGAGTTCAACTGCTGATTGAACGTCTCACGGCCAACTGTTTCAAGATAAACGAGCATATCTGAATGATATAGGCTATGTTTTTTTCTGCTAAAAATCCTCCCGCACCGCCCCACACTGAACTGAATTGTAACAGTAATTATTTGATCAGCCAGAACTTTTGGCATACTCGGATTTCTTTAAACTTAAATTCATATTTCCACGACCTCGATTTTCTTTTAAGTCAGAAAATAAACGATCATTTTACATGAAGTTTTAAAAATTTGTCGTTTTTGTCTGATTTTGGCCACAGTTTTCTGATTTTGGCGTCTCCTTTGAATTAGGGAATTAATCAGAAGACCGAGACTCACAACATTTTTGTTAAAACAGATTTCCATCTCCATCTTTGATCATGTATCATTAAGCGGAGAAAAAATTGAATTCACTCAGAGGGATCAGTAATATATTTATGACATTCTAAACTGAACATACCTTGCAGATGCTTTTTCTTCATTTGAATTTGTTTTTCCGGATCTTGAGAAAAATTACATAGGTAACAGGTTAACATGTGAATCTTGTTTTACAATGTTAAGGGCAGTAAATATGCGATTTTTAAATTATTATTAAATCAGCCTCAGATTAAAAATGAATTTTCTTCATATGGAATTTTAAAAAAATATTAAAGGTACGATCACAGTATCAGATCTCCCAAAAGAACTCTGTAACCAATCAGCTGTAGGTTAGACAAAAAGACAATCAAATTTATACTATCCTTATTAAGCTGTCATTGTGTCTTGATTAATCATATACCTATATACATTCTGCACACACCATACTAAAAGTCAAATTTTTTGATTTTCTGTTTTAAGGAAAAAAGTTTGGCTTAGACATCAATTCTTTGTTTTCTGATTTTTAGATGTCCCTACGTATTTGATCTATGTGTTTTACTAAAACTACAGAATTTTTAGTGTTGAAAAAGGTAATGTTGTTTTTTAAGTTCGTTCAGGGTTGAGAAATTTTACCATTACGTATTATATTACATATGTATGTACTTTAGACAGATGGTATTGACCTTTTGAGAACATTTTTTCCAAGATTTTGTCTTGTTTTCTTACACAAATATAAATAAAAACTAGATTTCCTCTGTTGTTTAAATTTATGAAACCTTTGAATTTTTTATTTCATCTAACATACATTGCATCTATTGGATCACTATTATAATGGGTCGAGCTAAAACGCACCCAATTCACCAATACTTCACACATATTGGTAACATTAATTGCTTTACATTTATTCAGACAAAAATAGAGCTAAATGTAAATATTGCATCAGAGAAGTCTCAACAAAGAACTTCTCAATCAATTCTCTCGATGCCCATCTTAAGACACATCCTTCGTTGTACCAAGAGATGTCCTCAAAAATTGTTGCCCTCTTAAAGGTGAATTTGGGGGCTATAAAGTCAACATACAAAAAGGATTAGCCTTCCTCGTCGCAGACGCTGTGGATATGAGAGTTAATCAGTCGAGGAGATAAAAATTATGCGACACCCTGCTCAAAGAGGATAAGGACTAAACTACTCTCTAACTACATGAATAGTGTTGAATCGTTGGTGGAGAGAATTTTGATTTTTTTGTTAATTTTATAAATTTTAACATTTATTTTTTATGATATAAATATAAAGAAATCTAGGCCAGAATAACGTTTACATTTAAAGAAATCTAGAATTGCGAATGCAGCTAATGATATTGAAACTGCTTCAATATTTTTCGATGCACGGAAGTCGCCAAATCTTCATCATTTTCTCTTTGTCAACGATTTGGCAGCTTTTAATGCATTTTTTCCAAAATTCTTCGGCCTTTGAGCCAAAATACTCCTCAACCCAAAATTTAACTTTGTTTTGGGTTTTGAAGATTTTATCGACTAAATGATTTTGAAGGTCTTGGAAAAGGTAGTAATCTGATGGAGCAATGTCTGGGGAATACGGTGAATGGTCAATTTTCTCCCATTTCAAGTCACATATTTTTTTCGAGTCATCAAAGATACATGTGGTCGTGCATTGTCCTGGTGAACAATTATTTCACCTCTATTCGCCATAGCCGACTGTAAGTCTTTGATTTTCTTGTTAACTTCATCAAGTTGGGTACAATAAACATAATACTTTATTCATAAACCATTTTTGAGAAGCTCATAATAAATTAAGCCTTTCAGATCCCACCAAACACACAGCAAGATCTCTTTTGGTATGGTGATTGTTTAGGGAAAGAAAGAGGTTGTTCAGAATTCAATTTCCAAGATCTTTTTTGATTCGTGAAAAGAATCCATTTCTCATTACATGTTATTTGAAATTCGAGGTTGAAAAAAACGAACTTAAAAAACAACCTAATACATGGAGAAGAGGGGTACAAATATGGAGACAAGAAAAGTCGAGTTGGTTTTATACAAAGACTTAAAGTGGTTATTTTAGAATGAAATTTATAAATAAATATCTGTTCGGCATATAAATAAAATCAGGAGAAAAACGCTATCTTAGGAAGATTCTTAAGAAAAACCAGAAAATGACTTTAAAAAATACACGCTACTTCTAATCATATATTTGTTTTCACATAAGTCTCAAATTGAAATTCTAATCTATTTTTAAAAAAAAAGTATGTTGTGAGACAGACTGTTTCCCCAACTTTAACTAATAGCAGGTCGTTCAAAAATAAATGTCGTATTTAGAGAAAAAATAAGAATGCGTTTTTCTGTAGCCTAGCTGTTTATTTAACAAAAAAATAGTTTCCATTAGATGCAATAGCACTCTTCCATCTGTCCGGGATATGAGCTGAAATATGACGAAACCCAGTTTTCGACCTCTTCTCTATTTTTGATTTTTTTTCTACAAGTTGATTGTGCACATCTTGAAAAAGATAAAAATCCGACGGAGCCAAGAATCTGGGGGATGAACGAGAGTTTTCCAATCCAAGTCACAAATTTTTCTTCTCGTCTGTAACGACACATGGGGTCTTGCATTATCTTGGTGGAACAAAACTTCTTTCTGTTGGCGATTTCTGGCCTTAGCTGTTGAATTTTTCAAGCTGGTTACAATAGACATCAGAGTTGATTTTTTCACCATTATTCATCAGCTCGTAATGGATCAACCCTTTCAAATTCCGCCAAACACAAAGCATAACATTTTTCTGAAATCTGGGAGTTTTTGGGGTCGCCAATGGATCTTCTGATTGGAATTGCCAGGATTTTTTCGAGCATTATTCTCATAAAGTATCCACTTTTCATCACAAGTAATGATACGGTCAAGAAACGGAAACTCTTGAGACTCTTGAAACTCTGAGGAGACTGTCACATGCATCAAACCTGTCGATTTTGTTCTTTTCCGATAGAGTATGAGGGACCCAATAGTCGAGCTTATTTACGTAACCGAGGGATTTAACACGTTATAAGCTGTACCTAATGAAAAACCAAGCACGGTGGACGATTCTCGAAGTGTAATTCTTCGATTTTCGGTGATCTTCGAGAATATTTTTGAAATATTCTAATTCGCCCTTTGATTATTCACTTTGACCGGTCATTATATATAATGACCAAGTTTAACACTTTGACCACAACATATACTTGAATCAAAATTGTTACATGTCCCTTTTTTTCTTTCCAAAATCAAATAATACAATCGTCACCCATATTTTATCTTTAAAAATCTTTAGGCCCAGGTTAATAGTTACCATGGTCTGAAATTTATTATTGTGTATAGATTCACAAATAGTAACCAATTGAGAAAAAAATAGAAAAACCATATGGGAATAATCCTTGAATCTGATTGGCTCGCTGATTGCATGAAATCTATTTTGAACTAAAAAAATCAATCTTACGGATTCATTTTATTCCTGATATATCAAAAAGATGCTCTTTTCAATCTTACATTAAATCAGCTCTTTGTTTTAATGATTGTTTATATATTTCTTACAAAAATATACATGCATTATCCTCTCCAACCAATCTTAAGTTCAATATAATATAGATATCATGATGGAAAGTGTTTGAATATTAGATTCTAAATAAATAAATAAGTACGATTATTAAATCTAAAAATTATTTTGTTGTCCTTAAATTACAATTTATTATATACCTTCTCAACTCGAAAATTTCCATCCAAAATTAATGGATATAATATCCTGAAGGAATCTTAAGCTGTGTGAAGTTGTTTCAGTCACTCTCTTAAAAAATTAAAAAATCCCATAATATGGTTAACCACATATCTACTACTTAGTAGACCCCAACAATTCTTGAAATATAAAATTAAGTGGTTATTAATACTGTGACTGTCTCAATGGAACGCTCTTTCGTTTCTGATCGAAAACCGCTACCACCCGAGAAAGTCTAGGGGATTCGACTCTGTCCTTCGGTCGATTGAACCTGGTTCGATTCTCGGCGCCTGCGGTATACTGATGAGTCCCAAAAGGACGAAACGCGTCTATACCTGGCGTAGGTAGAATCATAAGCTGTGTGGAGTTGTTTCAGTCACTCTCTTAAAAAATTAAAAAATCCCATAATATGGTTAACCACATATCTACTACTTAGTAGACCCCAACAATTATTGAAAGTATTTTATTTCATCTAACGATCTTGACAAGAATTTTATCTAGGATTTAAAATCAAAAGAGGAAATTACAAAAAACATGATTTATTCATGCTTTTCTGCACAGTATCTCAGGAATAACCTAATCCGAGTAATTCAAATCTGAATTGTTTTTTTGATATACCAGAAGGCAATACATTACACATAGAATATGAGTCCTGACAATCTTTGTAGAAGTGCACCCCGAAAGGGTAGCTCTGTGAATTACACCTGTAATACCTTCACACCGATATATTCCTCTTTTAATTCTGACTTGTAAATTGAATGAGGTGGAACAGTGGATTGATCGGTTGTCAAATTCCCCGCTAATTGTAAATATATTCAAGGTGCGATTATAGTGGTCTAACAGTGGTTCCTTTCTCTCGAGTGGACGACATTGTCTCTTTCTACACTTGAATTTGCACTTTATCCACAAGTGGGAAAACCTTAATTTGCTACAAGTCTACATTTTAGCTTCTTAGAGCAGAAATCCTGTCTCTGTTTCAATTATCATAGTATATGAAAGAATTAAACCTTTTTTAGTAAAATCCTGGGAAAACCTTGAAACTTGAGGGAATAGACTCTAAAATGACTCCATAAGTAGTACTAATCAATTTCCTGCTTTTTCTCGTGTTCAACCCAAAAAGAATTGGGCAATTTTGATCATTGTTACATTTGCCCAGTTCCTAAATTATTCATCCCATAGAACTAAGTCTAAAGTCAAATCTTCACGATCGATAACTGAACTTGTCCTTCTTAATTCCCCTGAACCTCAACGTTGGTGGGAAGCGGAGGGGGTAGAGATGAAGTGAGCCTTGAAATTATTAAAATTAGATAGACATTTGTTTACAACTGAAGAGAAATAAAACTATAAACGTTTAACCTGATGGATGGTCATAACAGAAGGAGTTATAATCGCTTACTTTGTATGGAAAGGCGTCAACCTTTCCAATTACACTGAGCTCATCGTGACATATTCAATAGGGGTGCAGTTGTAGGTTTGATAAATTCAACTTCTGATTAATGTCAAGTCTTTTCGAAATGGTCATCTTTACATCAACTAACGGTGATTTATAGTACTTTGGTCAAGGCATCATTATAAATCATTCTGGCAGAAAAATGTGATATTTTAAATTGTAAAAGCACATTTTGCATTTAAAATGCAAATATATATGTATTCGCATATCTATGGTTATGGTATTAATTTAATGCGTGTAATGTAATTCAAGATTTTTCGAAACTCAATTCTAAATTCTTATCATTGAAAAGTAGGGCAACACAAAATATGCAGTTTTTGAGGTTAAATATGAGAAAAAATCTTGATAAATATGATCCAATATGATTTCCAATCGGGATTTCTTAAAATTCTCAAATACATACTTTTGTAAAGAGATCCAACAATTTTGATCCATTCTTCGAAGTTGTTCGGTAACATAAAATACTCTTTATTCAACGATATTTTATTGAATGGATTTCTTTTATATCGGTCACACCTAAATTGAAACCGGCCAATGAAAAACCCACTCCGACCATATAGGAGATTTTTTCAAAATATGCACTTTTACTCTATCAGGTTTCCTCATTTCCAAGGGCTTATATTTTTTTTTCTGAAGGATATATGAAAACATGGTAAGACCTTAAACTAATCATCTGAATCTTGATAACTATGATAGATGAGCATATTATTTTTTGAGATTTTTTAATTGCTTCTTGGATCATTCCAATTTAAATAGTTTAATTTTAAATATTAAATAGATTTGAGAATTCATATTTTGTGTCGCCTTACTGATAAGTTGGCAATTCTATTTGATAAATCGCTGAGGGACAATGATTAAATGCCCAAAACTGTTTTTTAAATCATTGAATGAATCAAGCCATGGTCTGAGGCTTATTTTTACTATTAATATATAAATGGATGGTTCTTTCATTTTTGAATTATTTTTCGCGGGAATAATAATTTTTGGTTTTACTTGAGCAATTTGTTGCTATTTTTGGCTTTGAGAACAATCCTTTAAAATTGTCCGACAAAAATAGTTGATAAATTAGGCTTCAATTTGAATCCTGGTGCTCATTTTATTGGACCTTTAGTCATTCCAACTACTTCTCAGGGTCAGATATTCATTGCCATTAAATCGCCGTCAGGTTGAAAAAGTTGATTGAAATTATCCGAAATTTGCATTAGGAAAGCGAAAAATTGAATCAAGATTTTTTAGTAATTTTGCTAATTTATGAAAAAAATTGCAATCATCCTCACTCCTCAAATAATTAATTTTAGGAGTTGGGCCTAAAATATGCCATAGATTATGCGTAGAACTTGGTTCAATGTAGTCTTGATTATAATCAAGGAAATGCCTTCATCCAAAGGATACTACTTCTATGGAAATAGTCAAAATACGTATTTAGCCTTCATTCTCTTGTCATCTCTTATTCGAAAATAATTATAAACAATTAATCATCTGAAAATATTTCCATCTATCACTCATAGTTAAGAAGTTATTAATCAAAAATCAGTCTTGCCATGTATTTTTCAATTTGATTTAGTGATATTTTGGTGCAAGTCAAAAGTTTGAAACAAAACTGAAAGTAATAAATATCGATTTCCACACTTGAGAAGGGTCCCTGGCTGTTGTACAGAAAACCAGTCTAGATTCTTTAAAACTCTATGAGTAGACTTCTCTGTAGTACCTTGATTCCTTCTTTCAAAAATATGTTATCTCAATCTAGCTAGGATTGAAGCACATCTTGTATGGATTATTTTTCCGACACCCATCTCAGCCTCATCTTCGTCATTATTTTGGCATAAATCTGAATTCAAGTCTATTTCAATCAGCACCTATTAAAAAAACTATTACCAAAAATCACCTTTTTCGAAATGCATTATTTTAAAACGATTAAGACTTATCTGTAAATCTAACCTTTTTAGTACACCTACAAAAATCAAGATTGTGACTGTTTTTAAACCCACTTTCTAGGACAATAGATAAAATTAAAACAGACTTGTTGTATATAATTTTTGAGGGATAACCTTTGCTTTCAGAACGAAAAACCATGGCTTTAGAAAGAGGGTTTAGAATAATACTATGCTTTTTCAAGTACGAATGGACACGGTCTAATTTATATGTCGCATCAAGCTGTCGCTATTCTTCAAAGCCATAACTCGATCCTTCTTTTACAATGAGAGCATTGCACAGACCAGCTTAGGATGGTAGTCTTGCGTGCAGAAATCCATTGCAGCTATAACTCTGGAGATGATTCCTCTGTTGAAAATCTCTCTGTCAAATTACAATTTTATGATTTTCAATTTACTATGCAATTCTCTCGTATAAACTAATGTTCTTCAGTATTCTTTATTTCTCTCACTCTTTCAAGGAAGCATGGCTTGGTGGGATATGATTGAAATCTAGCATGTAGATATTACGAAATATTCCTATTCATGAAAACCATGTTAAACTTTCTTCTCTGTCTTTTCTCCTTATTTCATGACATTTATGCTTTTTAACAAGTTAACTTTTGAAATCCAACCAAATAAATCATTACTTCACGTACAAAAGTACATCTCTGCAAAAATCGATTTTGTTTAGGGTTTAAAAGACTAATTGGAGACATTTCTCAAGATATCTAACTGAATCATAGCCCCCAAATTAGGAATTACTATGAATAAAAAAATGATATTTTTAGATTATACGAGCTATTTTTTGGCCATTTCAGAAACCACGATTTTCTGTCTATTCAGTATTTGGTTCTACTTCACTTCAACTCACAAAACCTTGATTACATAAACAGACATAACAGGAAATTTCTCATAATTTTTTCCATAAACTTGACTGAATTCGTTTGCTGTCAAGACTAGGAATCCAATTTCTACTCTCTACATCTCTGGAATCTTAAAAACACGCGTTAATACTTCTGTGGATAACGAAAAAAGGGCGCAATAAATACGAATGCATGTAGAGCGCTGCAGAGCTGAGAACAAGCCCTAAAAGTTCGAATTTGACCTGACATGTTTTTCCCTGGATAAGGTTGAAAAATATTTTTCTTCTTTGAATTTCTGGTTAGAATTAAAAGATTAAGGTCATTTAAAGTTATATCATTAAAACCTAGTGATAAGCTGTACTTTACTAGTCTGAAATTCTCTTTAGAAAACAGTCGATTGAAACTCATAAATTCATCTTATACATTTTGCATAGATTCTGCCATTTCTGCAAAACATATCTAGCACCTCGTTTTTATTCACTTGCAAGGGAAACCTGTTTATGTATTAATGTTAATTTCCCTCTGAAGAATGTTGATATTCAACTACTGTGCGTGGAAGAGGGAACCACTTGATTATGACCCCCTTCAATTTTGCTTAACCTAATTATAGTTATTCTTGTAATATCTACAAAAATAAGTGTATTTGGATAACTTGAATTATTTACCACTTGAGAGAATGCTACCATTTATTACCAAGCAACCTCCACCCTTTATCTCTATTTCAATTACATAATAATATTTGTTTTTTTATTACATTTGAGTATATTGTTGAATATTATCCGATTAAAAGACTCTTCCCCTCTCTCTGGACTGAACCAACTCTGGTTATGAATTGGAATTACATAAATTAATTTATCAACGTTGATTGATTTTTAACACTTTTTTTGCGAGCTTTCATCCACTGCACGTTGCGGCACAAATCTTTCAATTTGTGTCGCATCCAGAAGAAGGTATTTAAAAAATATATATATATTCTTCCTATTAGAGAAATTACCATATTTAATACCACACGTATTTTGATTGAGAAGAATATGTTGCTTCCGATTTTCAGGAGGAGAAAGGTTTTCCTTCTCCCAAGCAGTCCCTCATTAAACTGGAATAACAAGAATATTAGGATTTGTTGTATTCTTTATTCGATAGGATTGTTTATAAAATGGGATTGCTTATTGCAACTTAGTTGGGACAAAAAATATAATGACGTTAACCTGTACGGCATTATCCAAACAGACATTTTTTGATGTCAATTTTGAAAATATAATTTATTTTGAAAAATAATATACGATGGAATATTTTATTTAAAAAAAAATATTTTTTTATAGTTAAAAAAAGAATACTTTGCAGAATATATTCTTCAGAAAAAAAGAATACTTTTGATTGCCCTGGTCATGGCAACAAATGGACCGAATAGACCATTTCTAAAATCGTACCCTGACCTCTTAGAGGAAAATTTATCACATTTTCTTGCAAAAGGAATAGATCGAGTAATGAATGAAGTGCATTTCATTGGCTGTTCGAGCTAAAAATCGATTGCAATCAAAAAAGGCATGAGCATGGAAAAAGGAGCATTTCTAGACTCTCGTGATTTAGGTGTTTTGATCAGTGTTTCTAGTTATGATTAAACTACCATTCAGATGAAATGAATTCTACAATAAATAAAAAAATATGTTTTTCGAAATCTAAAATTATGCAAAACCAAGAATCTATTTTACATGAAGTATCCTCTATTTTCTCTATTTCGGGTAATTCACAAGTAGGAAAAATCACGAAAAAAAATTTGTCCCTGTAGAGAATTCCTAATGATAGCACCTAGAAGGTTTTTTCATATCGATTGAAATTAATTTCTAGAAATTAATTCATTTTATTCTTTTCCAGGCTCCCAAGAGACAAACAGGGATTTGTAATCAAAGGCTTTCATTGTGGTGAGTTTTTATAGCTTAAAATTTCCAGTCTAGGTATACTATTCTGTCTCAATAACGTTTTCTTGTCAATGCTTTCCAATAGTTTCTGTTTTTATTACCAGCCATGTACACACAATGAAAGGTTTTTCTTTTCGTGAATTTTGAAATAAGTTGAACTAATTAAAACGTTCATTGCTTGCAAGTAAAAAATGTGTCGGTTATTTTTTTAGTTGAACAAACAAATTATTTAAAAAATCATTGAATAAAAATGCAATTTATTCATTATTTTTTTACCATTTCGCTCTCTCGATTGAATAACAGGAATATGCTTTAAAAATAGGTTTATTCATTTCAACTTGCACTATTTTACTCAAAAATACGTTCTTAAAGTCTTTTTATGTCGAAATTACCATCTTTCTAAGCACTCACAAATGGCCCTTTTGACAGCATCATGATTTCTCAAGTTGTAGGGACCTCAAAATATAATATTCGGATGTAGCAGATCTGGACTATAAGGAGGATGAAACACAAAGCGTCCATTTGATGTGTACCTTTAGCGCTTGAGGTCACGACGAATATATGAGGGGCTATATCCTGTTAAAGGAGATACTTTCTCGAAATGAAAAGAACGAATTCTGGGCAATCATCTCCTCCACAATATTCACGAGATGTAGAGAGGCAGTTCTTCTTGAGGGTTGAAACTCCAACCTTGAAACTTTTAGTACATGTTGAATATGCTCTGTCCAAAAGTTTGTAGTGCCGCGACTCTTTAAGTAAGAGTAATTTTAGTGCAAGTTTTTAGAACCAACCCAAAATAAGAATTCGAAGTTTTTAGTCGAAACTTTTGACAAACATTACTTCAGTATTGCATTGTTTGAAAGAAACAGTTTATTAGGTTTTGTCAACAAAAATATCTCAAAATAAGCAAGAGTATATTTGATTAATTTTTTTTACTGCAATATTCGAGGGATCAAAAACACTCATAAGGGAGAGGTTTTCCATGTAGATTAGGGCACTGCTTTTTGAAATAAGATCACGAGGAATCTCTTAAGATTTCTAAATTATATGAAGAACAAAATCGTAGGCTATTTCTATCTATGCGCTTTAAATCTATCTACTATGGTCGAAACTCTGATGTGTTAAAAATCCATATACAAATGAATTCAAATGGCCGCCATCGATAAAGATAATCAGATTGTTTGAAATATCTTCTCCGTATAGATTACGAAATACTGGCTATTTTTTAACTAGATATCGCTTTCAATTGAGAAGGTTTCTTCTAAAGGATAGCATTTTCCATGTAGTTCTCAAATATTACTCTCATCTCTAACAAAAACTTTAGTTAGTCGAGAAAATCCCGGTTTGTAGCTTTGGCGCAAGTTCAAATTGATTTGAACACGATTCTCATACACAAAAAAACTTTCCCGAAACAGTGCTGATATCACAAAAGAGGATAATAAAACTCTCCTTCCCTCTCGGTAGTAATTTTGATTGACACATTTAATTTATAAATCAATATTGTTTAATGAACTATTTATCTTCAAGATAAATAAAGAAGAGAGATGCTAGTATGCGAGAGATTGCAAGAAGAGTTTCAATATTATTGACTTCTTCTACCTCTACTCCAAGTACACTGTGTCTTTTCCTTACTCATAGCTTGAGTCAATATTGGAGAGGTAACACCTTAATCTATAAGTTGCAAAATGACTAAAGCTTCCAACAATTCTACTCAGAGAATACTTGACCAAGAAAAAATGTCTGTGCTTTTGAATCTCTTCATGCCTGTAAACTGAATACCGATAAATAAGAAGAATCTTTTCATTACTGCCTCATAATCACTGAACGGCATTATATAACTCTAGTTCAAAATGACATTAGTAGATACTCAGACCCTGTTTGTATGCAGTCAAAACTAAAAAAAGTTTTTTTATTGCAAGGTTCTGATATATCAAATCAGGTTTCTTTCTGAATAAACTTTGGCGAAAGCAGCCCAAGAAAAATAGATCAGGACAGGTGATTTTTGTCAGGTTTGTATGGAAATAAGACTATTTAGATAAAGCAAATACAGATAAAGAGAATTTCATCACGTTTCATCCTTATTTTGATTCTTCAGTATGCCATAGGGAGGAATCGAACTCGCGACTGGCAAGCCAATGCACCCTTCTGGTCCTGGACTTTTCACCCAGAACCCGTAGCTCTTAATACGAGGTGTTATCAGTGCCCATCACAACACAGCTTTATTTTATACATTGGATGCGTACTCATATGAGTGTGATAGACCCGTTGCCTAATAACTACTACGGGTGCAAAAACACCCAATTTCCAATGATTGGAGAGTACAAAAGGTTAATTATCGGTTAATGTTTGTGGAATGAATAATTATGCGACAGGGGGTAGGGATTTTCTCAATGATTTCGAAAAATAATATAAACAGTTTTCTCTACAATTTAAACCATTTTCAAAACTATCGCAAAGAAATTCCCAATGTTGCTTTAAGAACTACAAAAGGTATAGATTTAAAAATAGAATGTTATTTTGGTAATAAATTTATTTCAATAATAAAATTTTTGCCAAATAACAATGGCTCTATCCCAATAACAGAGGCAGAATCACATGCTTTTATCATTTTAAAATAAATAATATTGGGTTCTCTAAGCTTGATTAACTTTGTAAACGCTTTTATGAGAACCATCTGTTTTTATCATCATTTCTGTTAAATACCAGCTAAACTAGTCAGAAATCGATATTTCCTTTGAGATCTGGAAAATAGACTTGTTGCAAAAATATCCAACACCCTGTCATCTTTTTTTTTTGTTTAAAATAATTTTTAATTCTTCTGTACTAGACTTGACAATGCAATAGCTTGATCCCAGCTAAATACACTAATCTTGATCGGTAAGATTATGTGAAAATTCTCCGTTTTTGACTCATTTTACTATCCTAATATTTGCTATTTAAATACATTTTAATCTTTGCAAAGAACTAAGGGTTGGATTGTCGAAAACTTGAGATAATACAGAAAATATTACATACAAGTTTTGCCAAAATATGCCCTCATGTCCTACAACATGTTTTGAGCTTCATATGAAAAACTTTTGTAACTGAAATACAAAAGGCTGGAAATGGTTTTGGTACTCATTTTCATACACGGTTCACTTTTATGAAAAATAAACCATTTATGTAACACAATTTGAGAAAATCTTTGTTACTCTGAGTTCTTCTTGTACTTCTTCAAGTATTTCTTTGAATGTGATCAAACTTTCAAGCCTACTTATAAGGCATGTATGACAACTTGTCAAGCGGATAGCAAAAATGTCAAGAAGAATCATACTTTTATTTCTGAACCATCATATGATCATTAGAAGATCTTGTTTAGGTTAGAATCTACTTTTTAGAATGCCGTTTTTAGTAATTAATTAGTAATATTTTAAAATCTAATTAAATCTGATTTTTGTCATTTGATAATAAACAAAGAATTATAATTCTTACAAAAATAATTGAATTAATCATGGTCTCAAGTAAGGGCAACTAAAGAAAGTTCAACTCTTAGACTCTTGGTTCTCTTAAAAATCTATCTTATAAGCAACCAACTATTTCATGTCTGTCTTGAAAAATGGTTTATTTGATGTGATAAACATATTCGAAAGAGGAAAAAAAAAACGAGCCAAGGATGATTTCCTGAAATAATTTGAGTCTAGAAATCTCAGTGTTTAACGGTGGCAATAATTTCTTCTCATAGCTGTTTTCAAGATCATTCTTGTACTCGCAAGTATTAATTAATTTCAAACCTTCCTCCCCCATTATGACCCCTCGTGTGAACCCGAAGAGAGTTAGACTCGGCTAGGAAACTCAATTCTAAGAAAAAAAGGTCTTTCAGACTTCTTCAGATTTCAAGGCTAAAATCTCTGTTCTGGAACCTATTTCTTTTGGAGATTAAGTGGCATTAACATTCTGTCTGAACAAAAAAATTACATTATCTGACGGAAATTTAGGTTTGACTTTTAATCGTGTAATTTTGAATGATTTAATTTAATTATTCTACTATGGGAAATAATTTTATTTAGTACCTTGAATTCGTTGAAACGCATTATATCAACATGCTTTATGCTTTTTGTGGGTGTATTTTTTACATGTTTTGGCTCATGTATCCCTCTTGAAACAACGAGACACTTTGACTTAAAATACCACTCAGGGAAATATCAAAGTTTGAAAACAGAGTTTCTGCCCGAAAACCCCCCACCACAATCAACCAAAAAGATGTTTTGATTAATCATTTGACCTGAGATAGCAATCTATTCCAATAAAACACTAATGATTCCTCGTTATCGAGTGAATGTTGAATGTTTAAATAATCTCGAGTATTACACATCTGCAAAAGTTATAGTCCCGAGTATACATCAACCAACGCGAATCCCTTCCATATATAAAGGTTATTCTTGCTGTTTTTTTCTTATATCGAGAGAGTAAACTTGTTGTTAACGTCGCCGTATCATAAATCAAATATGCATGTATTCCGTTTTGTTAACATCCTAAACTTGGTTCTTCCACCTTGCTCTTCTCTAGATTACCCGGGCTACAAGTTATGCACGGGAAAGTAATAAAATTTTATTCATCACTTTTTAAATAACTTGTTCCATTGTAGGAGGGGAGTTTAAACAAAAATACACAAACTTTTCTTTGTAAAATGTTGCCTTTTAGTTTGAATGAGGAATTATTGATCAAACTTTGTATTCTTGGGCGTTTATTCGAATAAGGATTGTTTATGAATTTGAAAACGAAATTATTAATGTCTTTCGCTCAAGTTGACAAAGGATTAACTGGGAATTTGCAATAATTAAACTTGATCAGAGAGAATTTCATTTCAAATTTACATTACAACCAAAACACACAGCGGTTTTGTTAATTTTCTAACTAGCCAGGATTAAAAGTAATGAGAATGAAGTTTTGAGAAAGTGCATCTTCCATGAAAGGAGGGTAGAGTGGAAGAATGCTTCTCAATTAGAGGTAACATGTATGCAGAAAACAAGCGAGAAATAGTCTCAAAATTACCCTCAATAGGGGTAATAGAAATCTATGTAATTGGCTGCTTGTCTATTTTCTTTAGCTGGTAAGAGAAATATTTTAGAAAATTAGCTTTTTGGTCCATTTGCCGCTCTAACGGCAATTTTTGATAGGAACCATCTTAAAGAAAAATCTTTCAAACTTACTCAGCCAAAAAGAACGTTTCTTAGAAATTTTTCATGAATTTATAACTTGAAAAATATACTTTTCATATTGTTTTTTTATTCAATTAAACTTTGATTAGATCTGCATTCAGTACTGATTGCAGGGCAGATAATTTTCGAGGTTGATTTTTTTCTTAACAACTTACATTAATTCAGATTTCAGGATAAAAATTGTGCCTCAATTTAGATTACAATTTGATCTCTAACTCTTATCAAGTATTTCTCATTGTAGCTGCAATGCTCATGTGCCCCTAAGGATAAATAAAGAAGGCTTACCTAATCTAAAAGTTACAAAAAGATTCATAGCACGATATTTTTAATGAATCAAGGTAAATATTTCCGTTTACTCACTGAATTGGTCAAAAAAACGATCTATTTCTTGAAGAATACTACATGATAATTGATTTTCTGTGATTTCTCAATCCACCAATTCTAAAGTTGCAGATAATATCTTTCAACCAGCAAAAATAAGTGCCCTGAACACTTATTCTTCCAATAAATTTGATGGTAGATATTTTTAATTCGTAATTTTACGACAAGGACGTCCCAAATACGTGTAAATTCCTAAAATAATAGCTGTCTCCTGAACCAAGATAGCTAGAAATTATTATTTTTTTTTATCAGTAGAAAAACACATCAATATATGATCTTAGATATGCCATAGTTATGACGCTTGCTTGCTTATGAATCTGGTCAGTTAGCCACTAGAGTTGGTGTCGCAGAGTCTCATCTCTAGAATACTAAGCATTATTCGTAATTTTTATCATCTGTTGCAAAGAGTGATTTGAAATCGTAATTATCACCAAATGTTGAATTATGTTAGCTCTCATGATATTTTTAAAATTTATTTGTAATAATCGTGAACCACAGACATGGTTTCATGCACCAGGAAAAATAGTGTTATTGATCACATTTCAATATATACATGACTGAGTCATTGCTTTTAATGAAAAGAAATTGATGCAAATACTTAATTACTAGTCATGTGTTCATTTAAATCCCAATTGACCCGGCGTCCCCATCGTGAAAGCATATAATAATCATTCAAAGTATCCATTTGTTATCTCGCCATAATCATAGAGAGATGAAGGATTGCAATAATTATTGCTTCAAACTAGGATCCCTACTAGAAGAAGCTTTCTTATCACGAATTTCATTTTAGTTAGGTGATTGCTCGCGGTCCTTTTCTCCCACGAGAAATATTCCCCCGTTTGATAGAATTGTGAATAAATCATTAACCAAGAATATCAAGGACAATAAAAGATGAATACAACTCAATTTATATATTTTTGATCCAGAATTCAATTAGCAATTAGAAATAGCTACAGAAAAAGTTTGTGCAATAAAATATTAAATGTGATCCTAATCCCTTACGTTTTATTCATTCTCTGTGAGATCCATACTTAAATTAGCATAAGTCACTTTTGGAGGGATAACTTATTCCTGGAATACTAATGTCTTTTTCTCTTCCTTATTCTTTCTGAAAACGAGAATTTACTCTTTAATTCCCTCATCTCCAGAGTTATATAATCAACTCAAATTGATTCGTCCATGATGCAAATACCTGTTGTAATCCTTTAGATTTTAATTGATACGACTCAAACTAGGGTTTATCTTGTGAGGACGAATTGTCCAAAACATGTCTCGTTAAAATTGTATTATTTCATTAAGAACTCGAAAGAAGTGTGGAATCACCTCTGCTATGAATGAACAAGATTCAAGAATATATCCAGATGTTTATACCTAAGTTGAGAGTTCGTTTTCATGACTGAAACTTCTCAGATGCACTTGAAACTCTTTTTTAGAGACTCTCACTCGAAAACAATAGTTTTATATTTAAATTCGTACAATAGCAATCTAATCTCTAATTTCGTGTTTCAAAAGTAAGAAAAAATAAATTTTTCTGATTGCTGATGATACTGAATTTTCAGTATTGTTGATTCTTCATCGTATTCTAAAGAGTGACGAAACACCAAACTTTGTCAAATTAAAACCGCTTCATCTTGACTCTAGGAGCCTAACACAGATAAAAATGGGGTTATTATTTTAACGTTCTATTGTTGAAACTCTGTCAAGTATAGATTTTGTTAGAATCAAGTTTTCATGAATTATTCATCATTCAACAATTGTAAATCACTAAAATAATGAAAAGGTTCAGTCTTCCTACACCCATTCCCTCAAAATATAATTAACAAACATTCTAGTCTGTATAATATCCACGCATTGGGGACAGTAGGCAATTGGAGAGGAATTATGTTGCAAAAACATCATCATTGTCCTATCTGTACACGAGAAGATGCTGTTTTTTTCTTCACTACAATTCACTATTGGATTTTGTCCAATGGAACACTCAGCCAATGAGATTCCATCAATCTCTCTTTTCACTTTACCATGGGTGGTTAGCAGAGAAAAGTTTCACTCTTTCCAGCATTAAGGATTTATTCAATTATCTCAAAGCGTGATCTCTCGGATTTACCTCACCATCAACTCTTGATGATCTTCACCCTTGTGAGTATGCTCATGTATTCCTAAATCTACGTTATCCTCCATGCAACGCTAATAAAATGATAAAAACTAGTCATTAATTCGAATGAACACCTTTTCTTCGAATGAATTTCTTAGCCCTCCTTCTCTTTCACTAAATATCTCACGTGTGCCTATACAACTTGAGAATTATTAAAATTCACTACCTCGCACACACCAGTTGCACAGCAAATTATTTGTCTAAGAGAATTTTTTTCTTCATTTCAACTCAAATATCCTCACTGACTACAAACATTATTTTTTTTTTCTACTGTTTTTTTTCTAAATTATATTCGATTTTCTTCTTCACCAAGCTACGTGTTTGCAGTATTAGAGAAACTTTTTGTTCTTCTATTGGTTTGACTTGGATATTAACGTTGTTTTTTACATTGTTTTCACTTCAATAGAGGCCTTCCTTTAAAGCGATCTAACGTTTTTCACTACTCTGGATATTAACTCAAGAGAATTGACACGCTTGTGTAAGTTGATTTGAAATTACTACATTCCTAATTGATGGGAATTTTCTCAACAATGGGATATTGTTTCCTAAGTTGCCTTGGATCCCATTTCATTGTTGAGTTATTCCATGTACAAGTCGTAAGCTGTGTTGCCCATGATAAATTGCATTTGTTAGCTGTTTCTAATAAGTTCACGCTTGAGTAATTCTGGAATAGACAAGCCTCTCACTTTCAAATGATGTTTCTAAAATGTAAACTACTCTCTTTTCAATAATCAAACATAATATCTGTTGACATGACATCTCAACGGTAATGCTTTGGGGATGTCTTGTTATCTAACATTGTGGATATTAATTGGAATTATTTTAGAATAAGCTCAATTAAGTCCAAAAAATATGAAGCTTGGTGAGTTCAATTTTTACAAAGTTTGGCGCCAATTTTGTTGAGTAATTCGATCAGTTAAGCCTCGATAAAGGTTGCGCATTCTTCAAGATTTATACCATAGAAAAACGTGTTGATTTTCAAGTGAAAAGGTACAATCTATTTTATTAAATACAAGGTAACAGGTTGATTAGAAATAATTTATTTCGCAAAATTCCCTCGAATCCCATTCAGGGGTTCGGTGAACATAGTCACACTGTAGGGACCTGATAGGTCGAGACATGTCTAGGAATAGATCTTGCCATATTTCACGGGGATTAAAGAACTCGTCTAACGAATTAGATTTTAAAACACTATAAAATCGTCTATCAATTGCTAAAAAAAATTAAAAAAAGGAAAACAAGAATGGGTTTCTTATTCAGCTAGAGATTGTGAATGAAAACAAAAAGATTTATGCTTTGACAATTAGTCTACTTTGGTGTATGCCTCTCCAGAGAGTATACTAAGATTTAGTGTTTATCCTTTTTTTCTTGCAACAAATTCTTTTCATCTCTGATTTATTGCCAAAGACTCCTCGAATACTACACAACTCACAATAAGCTCTCTAATTAGTATTTGTGCATTTTTTTTTGAAGAAATCAACAACATGACAACTGAAGAGCCGATTCCCGATGACTTTATCGACGATGTGGAGAATAGAACGAATCTCATTGTCAACTACCTACCTCAGAATATGACACAAGATCAAATTCGTAATCTGTTCGCTGGCATAGGCAGCCTGGTCAGCTGCAAGCTTATCAGAGACAAGACATCTGGTTAGTGCATTTAGTCATGAACTCTTCTTTTGCCATATATCAACTGGGATTTTATTGCTTTCTGGGAAGGAAACTACTTCACCTCGTCATTTTCGTCCACAGTTGCAATGTGTGGCTATAAAAAGATGTGCCTTCTAACAGAGGAGTGTTTTATAGCTTTGTCAATCCGTTTTAGGAGTACTTTTACAGCCTTGGTTCATATCTTTTATTGTGGGATAACACTTGGGAAATAATTCTAAAATCTAGTATTGGCCACTACTAAGTGAAAAAGGTTAATCCAGATCTCACAGTTTTGAGAAATATAGAGGTTGCTGAATACAAATTCAGTAATGTCTATATAATGTTAGCCGATGTAAGAGTCTGATGAGAATCTGCGAAAATAAAGCTTATTTACTGCTATTGCTCTCTCTCCAAAACCAAAATCATGTTTCATGATAAACCCCAGAATATATTTTCTTGACTCCACTCGTATAAAAAAAATAATTATCTATCTAAAAAATAAGTGTTTTCTACTTACGAGTAGTAGAAAGATAATTAAGGTTATTTAAAGACATTTTTTTCAGTTAAAATGAACCTTTACGCGAATCTAGGCTAACTTTGTGACCTTCATTTCTGAGCGTCAATCAAAGGAAATTCGCCAAATTCAAATTTTTACAAATTTACATAGAAGAACTGATCGTTGGGGAACACGGAATTTACAGATTTAAGACTGTACTTGTGCAGTTATCAAATGACAAAAATCCGGTTTCTTTTCATGTACGGATCTCAAGAAAAATGGAGATGCTAGTCTAAATTAGATCGTAAAAATGAGGTATTCAATATAAAAATCTCTAGACTAAGGAATTAACTTCAAAGTACATTCATTTCAATGCCAGTGAAACTTTTCTCTACTTGAAGGAGTCACTACTACTTCTGAGTATTTTTTGGATAAGCTAGCCCGATCAAGATTATACCATTTTCCAATTATGCAATTCTTGTAAAAGCATTAACGTTTGAGAATGGATTGGTTGAAGAACTCTAATTAAATCATAACCTTAGGTCAGAGCCTCGGATATGGCTTCGTAAACTTTGTCGACGAAGAGGATGCTAAGAAGGCAATAAAAGTCTTCAACGGTATGCGATTGCAGAATAAGATTATCAAGGTAAGAATTATCTAATCATCTCATATTCCATTATGAATATATTTTATAGAAGCGATTTTTATTAACTATTGCTGCAACTACTTTGCAATGCATCTTCAGTCTTAGCTCCTTGTAGTCTGACATTTATAGCCCTTTCAATGAAACAGCCTCTCATGCATCTCCATTCTAAGTGATACTTTGGTGCAAATCGATATTCATCCCTAGGATACACCAAAATAGTTTATTATCATTCAGCCAACAACTTCTTGGTGTAGGGGGAGAGTTACTTACTTCTCCTGCAAAGCCTTCTCCTTGTTAACAGGGGAGAATGTTTTGAAAATGCAAAATCAATACCTCATGTTAAGTCTGATTGCTTGTTGAGGGTTTCTCGTAAGTCAAGTCAACTGGATTGACCTAGCATTCTCGTTAGCTGCACAAATAACTTTGGCCTCCAATTCGAAAAGCCCCATTGTTAGCGGCCAATCTCAAACTGAAGTCATCAGCTCTTCAGTTGTAAAATGAATTCATTGACCAAAATCGTCAGTTGTGGTGATATTCACATTTTATTATTATGACAATCTTTGGAACCTTGGAAGAACTGAATGATAACTCTGTCTGCATATATTTCGACCTCACTGACATTCCAATTGAACATTGCTCTTGGTTGACAGATGAGAGATTGGTCGCTATCAATGAAGCCCATGAGAGTCTCTCTGATTTTCCCATTCAGCCTAAAAATCCTCTTATTAAAAAAAATGTTTATGAGTAAAACATTTTGGGATATTTACAATTTCGGGAGAACAAAAATAATAATGAAAGTCTTCACAAAGCGAGAGGTTATATAGACTATCCAATTATTTGTACGAAGATGACAGTGTACGGTCATTGTACGAGACCTTCCTCAGATCGCTAGGAGGAATTCTCCCTGTGACATCTTATCATCAACTTATCTGAGAAATACTTCCCCCTTTCAAAATCATCTTTCGAGTAAAAAAGATCTTTATCTGAAATGATTTATTATTCAGGCACCTGAGAATAACTGCTCGCTACAGATTCTTTTGTTAAAAAATATATTTTCCAATTAATGAATAAACCTATTTATCATAGTTTAAAAAAAATGAATCGAACACAGGTAAATCATGGCTTTATGTTTGAGCTTCATTTTACAATACTTATTTCCTATTTTTTCTTTAATTTTATCTTTCTTTCTATAAACAAGTCTAAAGACCATTTCCTTTTGTTCATATTCTGTAATGATATTAGTTTTTTTTTTCACTTGGATTCATCTAGGGAAATGCTCACAGGGACTTGGTACTTTCTTTGGACGCTTAGTCTATAACAATATCGGTCAGAAACATTTCCCAAATCACACAATTTTTAATTACTTCCTCGCGGAGAATTTCCCATTCAATGCACACCGAGATAATTTAAGGCTAAATGGAGATTACTATGCCCATGAATATCAACTTTCTGGTTTCCCATAATCGATACGGTTTCCCCCTTTTTACCACTGACGTTAATCAGTGAGCATTTGACTCATCACTACATGTATCGCCTACAGCCTCCAAGGCATTTCCACCAAGTGTGTGCAACGAATTATTCGTGAACGGAATTCTTTGTACTTTGAAATGAAGAAGTGAACATTTCACTTTTTTTCTCTCTCTGTATTATCTAACTCTCTCTCTCTCTCACTAAAGAAAATCATTATTGATGAATGTATATCTCAACCAAGTTTATATAGTATTGTCCTGAACGCTAGCAAGTGGAAACCCACTTGTTAATTGTCGACTATAGTTCTATTTCTTATTACTTTTAAAAAAGTATCGATTTTTTCATGTTTACACTCTCGAGATTTATTTGACTCCAGTTTTCGCTTTTTTTCTAAATGGCAATTCAACCTACTTTTATTGATTTAATCAGTACTTTCTTTGGGGATTCCAATCATCTTTTTACGCTACATTTCATTGAGAGGTTTCTTGGTTAAAATTTGGCAGCCAATGAAATTTAAATGGTCACAATCAAGGTGTTTGAATCGTGACTGGAGTGTGTATAGTAGGTTGGTATCATGTTTAAGAAAAAATAACATGTTGCACACGATATGGCGTCACAATGATAGAATATCTTCTAATATTAGTTTAATTCAACATAATTAGCTGAAGGGGACATATTTCCAACTCATAATAGGTTTTGGTATGAATTCAAAATGTTCACTCGAATAAACAAGAAAAAAATATATATAATTGAATCAAATGAATATTCTGTATTGTCAAAATATAAAAATTTTAAAACAATTTTAAACTAAACTTATTAGTGGAAAATTCATTGATATTACTCGTTGATACAAATAAAACTTTTACATCAATTTATTTCATAATGAATACTCAGACTAACAAGTATGAAAATATTTAGTTTTCTGCGATTCTCTATGATTTTCAACCCATAGCGAAGTGGAATTTTTTATGATACCAGCCTAATGCACAGCAGTGTTATACTAGAGGAAGCTGGAGGATATTGAATCGATGAATAAATTATTTTTCACCTCCAAAATAAATACTTCTCGTTAGATTGTGTGTGTAGCAGGGGGGAATTCTATAGAATAAATCGCACACATTAATACAGATATCAAATATTATGCATAGAATTGGTAATATACCAAACTTTCTCTTTCAAAAAAAATTGTGTGAAAAGAGATGGAGTAAATTTCCTTGATTTTAGCCAAGAAAAAAACAAAATTCCCTCATTAGTTTTTATGCATGCATAGGAAGAAAGACCAGACTCTTTTGACAAAAGAAAAAACAATTCTGTCGTTCACAAATATCTTCTTTTTTTCCATGTAACTGTGCTCCCATTCCTTGTTTGTCTCTAATGCAACAGAGATTTCTTACAAATCACATACTATCGTCCTTATGATTTCTCTCTCTCTCTCTCTAAACGTTATCATAACAGGAATCCGCTAATTTTTTCTTTTCTATTTCAACTTTTTTGTTCAATCTTCCTCCCCTATAAAGTCTTGAGGCACCGTGCTCATTCTAAATTTGACCTCTAAAGAAAACTCCCTTAAGAAAAAGAGGATAGATTTGCAAGAGGTATCATCGCCTCATTAGGTTAATGAATCAAACCGATTCATTCACGCCAATTTCTTTGCGATTGTTCGCATCATTTTATTTAATTCATCATTTACTTGCTAGTAGTGTTTAGTTGTGAATTTATATTTTGTTAAATGTTCTTTCAACCAACCCCATTGCCAAATCACTTTTATTTGATTGGCTTTCTACATTTAATTTTCAACTCTAAACCTGACAGACTGACAGATGTATATTTGGATCAAAGGGTATTGAATTTTGCATCTTGAACTATTTTCACTGTCGTTACCAGCTACAACCTATCAAATTCAACTGTAGTGATTAGGGGGGAGGCAGTCTTGGCCAGGAATATTATTTTGGAATGTTAATGTCGGTTTAATTTCACTCAAGGTTGTATGCAGACGCCTAAAAAAGTTGGAACGACAATCCTTTATAATTTAAAGTTTAACAATTGTACATTCTTGAAAGCGATTCATTCTACCAGGGTGATTAAAGAGACATTTCCCCCTAGGTGTCCCTTGCACGGCCAAGCTCAGAGTCGATAAAGGGCGCCAACCTGTACATTTGCGGCCTGCCCAAGTCGATTGATCAGACGGAGTTTGAAAAGTTGTTCAGCTTATGCGGAAAGATTATCACCTCGAGGATACTGAAGGACACCAACTCTGGCCTCTCCAAAGGGGTCGGCTTCATCCGCTTCGACCAGCGATATGAGGCTGAGCTCGCGATAAAACGCCTCAATGGGACTCATATCGAAGGCTCCCAGCCGAATGATCCCCCGATCACCGTCAAATTCGCCAACTCTCCCAACATCACCTCGAAGCTCTCTACTTCGCCGAATTCACTTTTCTCAAATCCGTTGCTTTTGAATGATGCTTTGACCAATAATCAGTTGTACGTTTAATTATTTTTTCAATCCTTAGAAACACTGTTGCATCATTTTGCCTACTTTTCAACATGTCTCCACAATAGTGTCATTTCATTTGCTTTAAATATCTTAATATGTGACTGTCTCTTACATGACCAATCAAATGGTTCCAAGCTAAATATATATTTTTCGCCTAAATAATTCTACAAAGAGATTACAATTTAAAAGGTATAATGGATTGGAGAATTTTAACATTCGGTTATTTTCAAAAATCAATAATTCTCCCTTTTTGCATGTTAATTCATTAATAGAAAAGAAATGATTCTGCTGAGAAAAAAACGATCTTTCAAACTTTTAATTTGCTCATTTTAAACTATTTCTTGCATCCTTGACAGACGTGGCTACTTTTCACTGTAGAGTGTTTAATAAATTAAACATTTTTATCATCTGTGTCCAGAAGTAGGGCATGAATGTATTGTCAATTATCGTCCAATGAAATTAGAGATAGAGAGAAGGACAAACCTCATTGGTTAAAGGTATTTCAAATCGATTTATTCCAAAACATACTTGAGAGAGATTAGTAATACAATACAAGTTGAAGGGGAATTTAATAAAACTGACTCTTCTTTATTTTAACCAAGGTTGATGTCATTATCAGCAAAGTCGAGTATGTGCGGAGCAAATCCCTTCAGTATTCAAACACCACCCTCATTAACAAATGGCCCACAGAACTTATCCATCATCCAAGCCCTCAGAAATCAACAAGCTGCAGTCCTTCAAGCGACGCTACTCAACAATTCTTCGCCCACTAGCAGAAATGGCCCTGGCACCGCCGGTCCAATTGTCAACAATAGGACGAGGTTCAAGTTAGTTCAACCATCTTGGAGTTTTTCTCAGCATTTTCATCAATCGAATTATTTCCTGAGGTCTATAGATCGGAGCCCTGTGAGATGCAAGTCTTATTGGCCGTTAAATCAGATAACACACCTAATCAGGCTACTTTGTTCAACAAAATCTGAAATGAAATACTATTTAACCAATAGAATCAGAGAGAAGTAATGGGCCAATAGAATTCAAGCTTCAATAAGGTTAATTAAAAGTTTGGCATACTTGTCAAAGGTTAAATATGAATGTAGTCAGTTGAAGATTACATGGATAATATCCATTTGAGATGAAAAGGCATCTTGCTGTGGGGGGCCTACAAATCTTAAGTCTTTCTAAAAGTATCCTAGCCTTCAAAAACAAACACTGACCTTTGTAAATTCAAAGATATTTTATAAAATGTACAATAAACATGAGTAATTTTCACATAGAGGTGATTAACGTATAATAATTCGTCTATAATTCACACTATCTATCAAGGCAATTTCTTAACTTGGTCTAAAGTGCTACTTGTATTTCAAGAAAGAGGCTTATTTTCAAGCATTTTTTTAGTAGTAAAACGCCCGACTTTTGTTTAGATTCAATCCGCTAGATGGATTCTCAATGCCAATGAGACAACAGAACTACCTGATGAATTCTAACCTCAACCCGATGACCTTCAAGTTCCCCGTAGACCAATCGCAGGAGCAGTTGAAGAAGCTACTGAGTCAGTCTGTCTCCAACTTGGCAAACTCCTCCCTACCCAACTCACAAATCAACATGACATGGTGAGTTTTTTGGCCAAAATTTCTAAAAAGGAGTACAATGGCTAATTCTCTATTTTCTAGTCCAAACCTAAGCTATTCCAATATCAATCAGCTCATTTATCCCACGGGAGGTAGCGGCCTACAGACGACCCCGGCGCCAGACTCGAATAACATCTCCCTTCAGAACAGCCTAAGTCCTCCCGGCAACATCGGACTCCCCGGCCTCCCTACAGTGCCCACGGCAATGACCAACGGCCAAGCTGGGATTCTCTCAATCGACAATTTGACACTCGACACCAATGAATTTGTCATAAGGAATCTCCTGGCTCCCATCTCGAGTCTTATTTCAGTATTCTTTGTCAGCAACCAACTCAACAAGACGGCCTGGGTCATCTTTAGCACCGAAGACGAGGCCAAGGTTGCTGTACAACTACTCAAAGGGTAATTTTATCTACTATTTGCACTTTTTTTTAAATTTTATTGGCAGAAATTACGAGGAAAAATGAAATCATTTTGATTTCCTAACATTGAGAATTATCAGTAATCTTGATTAACATACTTAAAAATAAACCTACTTCTAAGTAGACTGATAATTTTTTAAATTTAGTTTCAACATTGGAGGGAGACCGCTTGATGTGCAGGAAAAAAGTATTCTAGATTATATGAAGGTCAAGTCGAGAGACGTGCCTCAGACAGTCGGTGATCCAATGAACTTTCGGAGTAGCATTGGGAAAACAGTACAAGATTTTGTCTATTAAATGGGATTTTAAGAAAGATTAACATTTGTCCTCAAATTTATGCACCTTTCTAGAAAGAAGGGCCGTTTTGCCTTAAAAGAAAGACTAAATAAAATGAAACTTGCCGAGTATTTGAAAAAAAGTAGTTTTATTGTGATAAAGATTGGAAATAATTAAAAATCTTTTTAATACATGAATTTTTCAGCAGCAAAAAACTTTTGATTACACAAATAGTTTATGAGATATTTCTTGAATTAGAACATGGTTGTGTGGATGTTAATTGCCTACTCTATCTCTGGGAATGAGACGAAACTCTGAGCCATACTTGAGGCAACTATCATCTAAAAGGGGAGATTAAAAATCGAATTACGGATATTCATTGAGGGAAGAATGCCCATTCCGTCAGATGACAGCAGGCCACAAGTGTTATGATCAACATTAAACTGAACAGTTATAGTAAAAAGTTACTCACTTCTCTGGCGGCAAACTTTATTATCGCCGAACATGTGACTGTTTTAGGGACATTTAACCTGAAATTTCAATTATATGAATTTTAACAAACACTTTGAAGGGAAGTTTTGGATCTGATGTCAAGATAACTTTGACTGATATTTTACTAGAAATAATTTTAAATGAATTACTCGTCCATATTCCTCTATTCGGCAAATTAGTTGGCAAATGCTTGAAAAATTCAACGATTAAAACAAAGGTTCGACAGATTGGACGTAAAAATTTTGTTTGAATTGTATCAATGTTATAAATAGGTTAACATATGGACTATTTTAAAGCCGTCTCTGAATCAGTTACCAAAGGTATTGCAAATATTACAGATGAAATTCAAAGGGAATACGAAGGTAAATCAAGAGTTTAAAATCAAGATCCAAACGCTGTAATATGTGAATTGAATGAAAAACTCAAGGATCTGGATAGCGAAAACGAAGTCCTTCGCAATGAAGTAAATATATATAGTATAATTCTTTAGTTGGAAAAATTTCAAAGCGAAAATCAATCATTTCGAATAACAATCTCCACTCAACAGTCACAGCTCAACGATAAAAAGTCACATCAATCCAGTTCGCCTATTGATAATGAGATTGAAAAGTATAAAACCGAGACTGAGAAATATAAAAATGATGCAGAAAAATGGTTTAAGCTATTTAAAGATGTAAGCGCTTTTGATTTCACACTCACTAGGATTTGAGCTACAAAATTAGAAAAATAATCTTGCCATGAAAGTGATTTATGCCCTAATCTAAGCCTGATCATTTAGACCGATGCAAAGCTCAAATCCAACACTCAGACGAAAGACTTTGAGAAGCAATTTAGTGATCTGAAAGCATTGCACAGTGACGAAATTCTAACTTTACAAAACAACTTTGACCAGCAAATCAAGGAACTCGTCAGTCAACAAGAGAATAAATCTTTAAAATCTTCTAGTGAGTTAATAAATGAGAAATAAGGCACTCTAAGATCGGCCAAAATATTATCTAAAATATACAAACCGAGTTTTAAATTATAAAAATGATAGTACTTGAGATCCTGTTCAATTATGCCCTAATATTCTCTATAATTGAGAGGATATTGAACAGAAATCGATAACTTTTTCTTTAAATTAAAAATAGTTTAAATTGTAATAGTACAAAATAGTTTTTTTTCATTTCAATGAATTGTGTGTGTATTTGATTATTTCTCTAAATAAATAGATAAAAATGACGATATCAACTCGAATAAGAAGATTAAATCAGAGTCGAAAAAGATTCTCCACGCGATCAAAAATTTGAACGATATCTTTGCCAATGACCTACAGTCCCTGGAGGAGACGAAGAATCTCTTTGACTTTCTCTCTGCTGTGAGGCAACATTTGGAGTTTTACGCCGACTCCTCAAGCAAAAAACAGGTGAGTTCTTGGAAGAATTCGACGTTTTGTCAAGAAAATACTTGATCTAGAAGCACTAATTTACCAAGTGTATTGCTTTGCACAAGCCCCTTATTCGCATAGACTTGTTGAAAACCCTTAGAGGCGTAGACATGAGGCATCTTCTCTCAGTTACATGTTATTTGTGATATCAAATTTTGAGAAATTAAAACAGATTTCTCTTCTTGACAATATGAAAAAGGCTCTCAAACAGCTACTCTCTGAACAGGCATTCTTGCAATTTAATCATTGATTACCAAACGCATATTATAGACAGAAATTTGTCCCGATTTGCATATTTTGCTAATTTTCTAGAAAGGAATTCATTTTTTGGGTAGCATGACTCATCATCCTACAATTAAAAACCTTGTTAAGAAAAAAAACTCCGGTACACAGAAACTTGAGACTGGACACGCCATTTGCCAAGGTTTTGAGGAATCATAAAAGTGCTTATCATATCGAGTTTGAGGTTTCAAATGTTTAGGATCCTAGAGGCCTTGATGAGCACCTATTAATCGATTAGTTTAAGAATGTCATCTTTAGATATGGTTGATTAATTTGCTTGTATAAAGACAACACACTCACAACTAGAATAAAACCATTTTCTCACAGCCCTCAACACCAGTTGGTGACATAGAAGAGAGAGTGAAATTCCACGTGGAAGCCCTCGTCAGTCTAATGCCAGACTACGACCTAGATGAGAACCTAGCGGATGCATTTGGCGCCTTGTGCAATGAGCTTAACGAGCAGGGCTTCGATGGAGCTCCCTTCTTCGACTCCAAGGAGAACCTCTCCGAGGATCACCTCATGCCAACCTACAGAGAAACGAGTTCGTCTTGAGTTAGAATCTTTTTTTTCACAGACTCGACATCTTGTCAGTTTTTATCTAAGCGTTCCCAGTACGATTTTAGAGGGACTATTTCTTACCAATAATTAAAGCCATTTTTTGTTAATTGTAGGCCATACTGAGCCCCAGCGGTTGTCTGAGAATGCGGACATTATACGGTTGGAAGCGGAACTTTACGTTCTCAAGGATATTCTGGAGAAGCAGCGAAGTGCCAACGAAGGCCTAGAGATGGAGATCAAGAACTTGAAAGAGGAACAACTCAAGTTAACCGATCTCAATAGCGAATTGGTTTCAAGCATTCAACAGAAAAATCTTGAGACTTCCAAACTGCCATCTGTGAGTGACATAATAATGGTTGTTAAAAACCAGTCTCAACCAATCAAATGTCAGAATTCACTTGACATAATTCTAGCCAATAAGAACATGATTTTTTTTAAAGAGCGCGTAAAGACAGCCGTCAAAGTTTCTGCATTTTATATAATAAAACTGATTGGCTTTCTCTTATTAGTTCCATCACACTGAATGCGAGCAGAGGTTGGAATCTCAAGAACTAGAAAAGTCCTCAATGATAGAAAACCTCGAGGGCATCATCAAAAGATCTGAAATGGATTTTAATGAAAAGACGCAACTCATGAAGGAAGAAATCCAGACCCTCCGAGAAACACTTCACGCCAAAGAGGCACAAGCCGCCAGTAGCGACCTCGAGCAAAAGGCCCAACAAGAGGCCCTACGTTCAGCAATGAAGGAGCTTGAGGGAAACCTCTCTCTTGAACGTGCCTCGAAGCTTTCTCTACAGAATGAAGTAAAGCAGCTGAAGGAGACAATAGCCGCTCTTGACCGCGAGGCACAGCTTGCTGAAGCTCAGAGGTCGACTATAGCTTCCTGTGAAAGTGAGAGGGATAGTCTGCTCTTGGAGTTGAGCACCCTGAAGGAGAGCTTGGATGATGAAAAGTGAGTTGAAAAGAACTGTTCTCAAAAATATTTTTAGTAAAAATACCTTTTTTCCCAACACGTTCTGGTTCTGCCAGCAAAGAGAAGTGTTTTACTTATGAGTAGTTGACAAGTAGCAGTTATTTTTATCAGCATCCTCTACATTTGTCTAAAATAAATCTGGATGACATTTTTCAAAAATAGGGGGTCTAATGGATATGTAACGGTAACATTTTCTAGAAAGCAAATCCACTTAGATGAAAATTCTACCAAGAAGCTTCAAGAATTGGAGGGCACCGTCGCCAGCCTACTCGAGGACAAGGACCGCTTGCAACAGCATTTACTGCAAACGGAGGATAGTTATTCTCAAGATATTCTAAACTTTGAGAACAAAGAGGCTGAACTCAGGTCCTCCCTGGCCAAATATCAACTCATGCTAGAAGATACTGTGAGTCCTTTTTTTCCATACTATGCGCACCAACCTTTTGCTCTATCGTGCCAAAGAATATGTACGCTTCTTAAAAGTATCTATACGCAAGTTATACATTTTACAGTAAAATGTAATTTTTTTTCGGATTTTAATGAATTTAAAATTTGCACCACACTAGAAGGCTCAGAACTCCAACTAATAGAGTGATGAGAAAATTCAAACTATCATCAACTTATTGAGGAGATTTTAGGCTTTCGAATGACATCACTTTCGCGCTTCAATAATATTAGGTTTCGAAAATACTCCTTTTTGAAATTTGCGCGCCAAGATTGTTTGGATTTTTGAAATCTTGAGACTACTACAACTTTTCTAATTCACACCCGAATTCGTTGTTGTAGATCTCTCTTGATAAAGTCTTGGGATTGCCCTTATAATTATTAAAATCTCCAAATTCCATTTCCAGAATGACTACAAAGAAATGTACGACGCATGCCTCGAGGAGAAGACAGGTCTGGAAAAGGAGCGAGCGACACTCGTCCAGAGGATCACAGAACTCCGCAAGAATCTCAAAGGCATCGAAGAGGCCCTACGAGAGGAGATGGCCAACAAAGAGTCTAGGGTTGAAGATGCCACCAGAGTTAGTGACCTGAAAGGACCGACTCTTTACTTTCTTTTAGAAGTATTAGAAACTAATACTGACGTACACTATTAGACATCTTTCGAAACCAAGATTTTATTAGAAAGATTAGATTTTAACCTGACTGAACATGTAGTTGAATTTGTTAATTCAAATAATGTCTATTCAGATTCTCAGAGACGAAGTTAAGAAAAAGGACGAGGAAGTAGAATTCCTACATTCTGAACTATCCACCGTTAGAGAGGACCTGGCCATGGCTAATGAGTCAACTGAGAATGAATCGTTTACACAGAATCGAATTAAACTATTGGAGTCGGAAATCTTCATGAAGGATAAGGTAATCACTAATTACTAGAGCAACCAAATGTCTTTTTTTGCCTTTGTTGTGCGTGAATTTAGAATTAGCTTAAGAAAAGCAAAAATAAATCTTGGAGGTCTAAAGCCTATTTTTACCTTTTTTTTCTAAGATTATTTGTAGATTAATTTAACACAAAAATTGAATGAATTTAGATTTTTTTCACAAAACTTCATTATCAAGATTCCTAATTGATGAATAGATAAGTAAACAGCCAATCATGATCATTCTAAACTAAAGACATCATAAGTTTTTTTACTCATTGCTGAAGAGATCCGAAGAGTAAGTTTTACACGAATAAATTACTTTTTGAGAAATCAGGGATGAAAATTTAAAAAAATGTAATTCTTCAAAATTGCGAATAAAAATACAAAAATTTTGTATAACCTTTTTTCAAAAATTTAGGTTACTCTGCTGATTACTAATATGCAAATCAGGACAAATTTATCTCTAAAATATGCATAGTTTAAGCCCTACTAGCCCTACCAGCTTTTAATCACTCATGGTTTTGAAAATAATATGTCAGCCTCATTGAACTGCAATAATAATTATTAGGAAACGCGGTTCTTTTCATTCTCTAAGGTGTTCCATGTCACACGTAGCAATCAACTCAGTTGATCTCTTTATTGGCGCTTTAGTCCTCCTGGGTCAAATAAGGTATAGAAATATTTACATTTTAAATTGGTCACATTTCTGCAAATTTGAAGAAAAGTTAAAAGATTTAGAAAAATAAAACTATTTTTATAAAAATTCAAAAGAATTTTTTGTAAATTTCAACTTTCAAATATTCGATATATTTATTCTCTACTAATTATTATTTTTAAGAACAAAAATTCCTGGCTTAGTATTTTTTTGATAATTTGGAGCTTTCATAAGCCATGTGGGCATAGGCCATTTTTTGATAAAAATCTATTCTTGAGTAGTTTACGCTATTATTTCAACTCTAGTCCTTCTAACGTCGCTAAAAATGCCCCTTTAGACATTAAACGAATCTCGGGAAAAGCTGATCAGCCTCCAACAGCACATTAGGACGACGGAAAAGTCGCACATTGAGAAATACATCATCAAGAACCTTCTCATAGCTTATTACAAGTTGAGTCTGGATAAGAGACTCGAAGGCCTACGCATGCTGGAAAAGGTCCTCGACTTCACGCCCGAGGAATTCACCCGCCTAGAGACTGCGGACAAGAACGTTATGCAGCTGGCCAACATTTCCTACGCCAACCAGGGCTCCCTGATGTCCTGGTTCTCCAAGGGAAAGAAGATTCTCATTGATGAACCGGCCAAGAATTTTGTGCCTACTGAGAAGGTTAGTCTTTTTTAATTTCGCTATATTCTCCCTCAATTGTCATTTTTTTGGTTGCAATAAATATTCCATGCTCAGAAAGATGAAAAACCCGTTAAAACTTGAATTAACCTTAAAATTGATGCTAAACTTTCTTTTTCCTGTCAGCCTTTTTCATCTCTTCTGCTCGAATATTTGGATCAAGAAGCGCGATCTGTGGAAAAGTTCAGTGTAAATTCAGATTTTATCGACAGAATCTCCCAGGACTCCAATATGACCCGGGAAATTGATTTACCCAACGAGAAGGGGCCAGTAGAAGAGCCGCCTATGGAGGTTGAATCAGACAGTGAAAATGCAATCATCATTCCTGATATGATCCCCAAGACGAATAATCTTGGATCCCTTACTGGCTTGTGAATAAGAAAATATTGATACTTTTTGTGATAGATTTTAAAAAATGCAATGATTTGTCATCTACAAAAATTCCATTCAAAGATTGTAGATTTTGTAAACTTTATTTGTAAATTTAATAATTATTTTATATCTATTCATTTATTGCGCCTTAGTTTTTTGGGAATTGATTACACTTTTTAAATATACGATCCTTGTATTAAGACTCCTATTCATTCAGAAAATGAGTTGGTGAACTAAAAACTTTGTAGTAAAGAGTTGAATGAAACACGCCACCTCGATTAATTGATAGAAGAAAAGTGTTTATACTGCAGAAGTGAGTGATTCATGACATGTGGGAATAACCAATCAAATAGAATCTTGATTCTCATTGGCTAATAAAGAAAAGGTGAAGAATTACCACGATATTACCTTCACATTAACAAATTCAAGGTTGCTTGATGTGAGTCTTCTTAATAACGAGAAAATCATGTATAAAATAGGAATATTCTATATTTTGAAACTAACTACTTATAAACAAGATAATAATCTTCTGCCTTGGAGCTATTGTTTGGGAATAGGACGAGTTTCTCATCTACACGTGACTTCGGTCCCTGGACGTTATTGAGAACAAACGTAGGCTGTGTAGGACAGGTGTTGCGATTCCTTCTAAGAATCTTTATCGATATGGCTAGCACAATTAGTTGTAGGAGTATTAGGGACACTTGGCGGAAGATACCAGCTGTTTTAGAAAATTCAGTTTATAAACCTTTGAAAGTATAGGACATCTTAAACTCACATAGGAGCTCGTTCAACTCCAAATTGGGTTCCCATTCAATAGGTTCTGTCTCTGAGAGGGGCATTACGAATGTGATCTTGGCTGTTATGAGGCTTAATATAAAAATATTTAAAGTTTTGTATTTCTTTGTTAAAAGACGACGTATTCCCAACGTCGGAGTTTCCTATTTTCAACCCTAGATGTTAACGAAAAAATCCTTTAGTTGCTCACTTATCCGGTGAAGTATTCAACAGGCGATCTTGCTCCACACGAAACAGCCTCTGGATGTCTCTATTCACCAGTGATATCTCGTTCATGTGACTCACAAAGGTCTCTATAATTTGGAGAATGTTGGAAATGACCCCAGCGGCACTGTCGAGGCCCTGATTGATCTTATACTCAGAGAGCAACTCCCTGCATTGCTTCGCCACATTAGAGGACCACCGATGCTGGACACTCTTGAGGTCACGAATGCTGCCTTTGAGGAAATCCAACAACTTGATCTTGTACACCTCCTCACTGAAGAATATATTCACCAATTGTAATTGGATCATTGATCTGTCCTGTTGTGCGAAGAGCTCCTTCAGTCTACTCTCGACACTCGTAACTTTTGAGGAAACATTCAACGGGCTCTTGGCTAGACTTTCGTAGCAAATGTGCTTTGGAACTTTGGGTATCAAGAGGTCATAGTAGCCGAGGAGACAATACTGCGACGTTAGATGATGAATGAGGTCCACTAGAGTGGTGAGTATATTGTTTATTTCCAGTTGACATCCAATTTTCATCTGAAGATCAACATTCTACTTATTAGTAACACAAGCATACATTTAATTTTTATTCTATCTAGATTTACACAGTGCGTAATACACACCCAAAGGGGGGGGGGGACGTGTACTTTAAACTTGACGAGTCATTCTTTGTTTTTACTATTTCATTGTAAGGAATAAGAACCAATGGAATCCTAGCATATTAATTTTCTAAAAAGCATTCTACATTCTCAAGTTAAGTAACATTTAAAGTACACGAGAAACGTATCATAAATGACTCTACAAGAGATTCAGGAAATGACACTACCAGTTCACAACTTAACCCAATATTGTTTTTAAAATTATGAAGAATAATTCTGGAGAATCACGTTTCAAGTTGATTAAAATATGAGGATAGGAAACTTGGTTATACTCTCATTCCGTAATACTCATCATGACACATTGATCTTCCCCAGCTTTTAAAATGAACGCCATAGACCATTTAAAATAAGGATTGATACAACGTGAAAATATTGTAAATAATTTATGAAATCCAAGTTTTACATCGGATGGAAACACAAAGTGCACTATTAATATTCTCTTTGTAATATTCATTCTGAAAAAATTCGAAAATAGTATTCAAAATTGGCGCTGACTTTTTTCTCAAAATTTTCTTAATTCTCTAATAATAAATGCCAAGGTTTTCGTGAGTATTTGCAAATTCGATTTGGCTATTATTTTGGAGATTAATGGTCCTCAAGCATCAAAGGTTATCAGAGTTATCGTTTTCTGGTAAATGCTCCACCAGTTGAACACTGAGTAATGAAAAGTTGAACTGTTTCAGTGAATAGGATTTTAATTAAAAAATAACACTTATTGACACTTATGTAGCCAATCAGGGTGTCCACATATTTCTAAAAGTGCGTGATATCTGTTGATTCAATTAAGTACTCTATTACTCATCATTTCTACTCAAAAAACAATCAATAACCGACACAGCTAACAGGAAAATCAGTTAAACATACATCCTTTATTCTGGCTGACTTCTCCCTGAGTGCTGCAAGGCCCTCAATTAAGGTGCGCGTCTCTCTTTGGAAGTTTCCCAGCGCAGCCTCCTCCTTCATGAGGGCCGTGAATAGGGTCTGATTGGCAGCGTAGAGAAGGGCCCGTTGTTGTATTAGGTTGCCCCACTTGACTATGAAATGAGATCGATAAAATCCACTAGGATTCTTGTACATTGCGTACTTTAACAGGAATACTGATTGAGTTGATTGCGTTACGGAAATTATGGCTAGAGGAATAAACATCGTTTCACTGGATTTAATTCCAAATCATCTATGATTACTAACCTGGAATCTTTTCGCTGATTGTTTCCCCTCCTCTACTCTGGCAAAGCTAGATTTTTGAAAACAGAAATTAGCTCTCTTATTAATCAGGAATTTCAATAAAATACGATTTCAATTTATTTAGTAATTTTATTAATTGGGACGACTCAACTATTCATTTTATAAATTAGAAAAGAAATCAACAGTCTGCTCAGTTTTAAAAACTAACTTTATGTTTCATTTGAATGCGGACATGAGTCTGGAACTGTCTGCTTATAATCAAATGGTCTAGGCCCTCAGGGGGACTTGCGTCACCAAAGGAGAACTTTTTGTTGTAACTAAACGATTTCGCAGCCTCCTCCTGGCTGGCATGGATCCATAGATGGAACCCAATGTGATCATTGTCGCTTATTAGGTAGTCATATTCCTGTGGGTCCAAGATTGTCGATATCTCGTGGACTTGTAAAGAGTGTAAATTTTGAGTTTTTTTCGGTTCCTGTGTAAATTCAGGACCCTTTCAACCCTCCTAGGTGACCTTATTATATTTCAAAAGTTCCTAGACCCAAGCATAGAAAAACTACTGAGGCAAATTCAAAGGAAATTTTTCATAAAATTTCTCTTTTAAAAGTTACAAAATTCTTCCGGAAAAAAAATTGATCAATTTCGAATGTGAATTAGAAAAGTTAAAGCAGTTTCTAGATTTAATAAAATTCAAATCATTTTCGCGCGCAAATTTTAAACGGCTGCATTTTCGAAACTTAATAGTATTGAGATGCGAAATTGATATCATTCGAAAGCTTAAAAATTCTTCAATTAGTTACTGGTAGTTCGAATATTCCTATCACTCCTCTCGTCAGAGTTATGAGCCTTCTAGTGAGATGTAACAATAATGTTACTGTGGGCCTAGGAGGGTTAAAATACGCCTCGCTCTTATTCATGAGGGGAAATCAATTTAACGAATCATTTGCAAAGTAGACTCCATTTCTAGTTTGTCTAAATAGAGAGAGTATTATGATATACGTGCCAAGATCATTGTGTCAGTTTTAATTTGAGAGATTAAGAGAGAGAAAAAATAATCCTGATTATATACATAGTAAACTTATTATCTCTGTGCACCCCACCTCCTGGAAATTTCCCCAGCTAGCGAGAAAGAATGAATACGGGCAGAATCGTTAACAAAAAAAACTAAATCCACTCTTGCAATTCAATCTTCTCATCATCATACTTATAACCAAAAAATATGAGTTACTCTTTTTCTCAGCTTGCACAATGAAAAGGATACATTTGCCCTGTTTTTCGTTATGCAGTTGAAATTACATTTTCAGCAAAATGAGTCTTGAATAAATAGATTTTTTTCAGATTTCTGTCACTTTTAAAGATTTTCTAAAATAATATTTCTACCATTAAGATCCTAGGAATTAGGCTAGGATCCTAGGAGGGTAGGACACACTTTTGATTATCTTTAAAGAAATAGAGCTCAGAAAGAAAATATTCGATTGATAGAATACTTGTTAATAATTTGCAAATACTCAGACTTTTGACTAACTGCAAGTCCTATCGACTCACCATCTTCGTTCAGATCCAGCTGATAGCAGATCCCATAACAGGTTAGGATCCTTCTAAACTTTTGATAGTCAACATCAATCTGTTCATTGATTGTGAATCTGAATGGTGAAATATGATCACTTTCCACCCTTTTTTTCTTCAAGAAAAACCTTCCAGTCTCGGAGAGTCCTAATTAGGAATACCAGATGCATGTTTTTCTCTCATTCAACTCCACAATTTGGGCGCCCAAGAGCATATTTTGACATTTTTTTTCTAGGTACCTCTATTTATTATATAAAGTCTTTCGCTTTATATTTAGAATTATTTATAGGGCAATCAAAAGGACGCACATTGATTTTAAAATATGCAATAATATGCTCAAATATGCATTATCAATCAATTTTGTTTATTTGGATAGAAAACCAGGATTCTCTCGAAAGACTGACATATTTCTTGCATCAAATATAAAAGATGCCCTTGGTTGAAAAATAATATATTTAGTCACTAAATAAAATATGCTATTTTTTCATCCCCTTGAAGTGGATATGTTTGTTTTTTTCTTAGAATTGAGTTTCATAGCCGAGTCTAACTCTCTTCGGGTTCACATGAGGGGTTATAATGGGGGAGGAAGTTTTAGAAACTATTTACAAAGTAAATTTGTTTCAAGGAGGGAGGAGACCGGAATCGAACCCACGCCATATGAGATATCATATTTATCGGACTTGGGGAACAATCCACAACACCATCCCTCCAAAAATGTTACCATTAATTTCAAGTTGGTCATTTCGCTGAGAAGAGATGAAATTTGGTATATTTAATTCACGAGTATCATAAGTAGCGTTAAATCTTGTAAGAAACGAAATTTAACATAACTTGAAAATGATTAGAAATAAAATTATGTTTTACGGAGAAACTCCGTATTAAAGACCCCATCTAGGTCGTTATTAACTCAATTATTTTGTAGTTAGTTTCCAAATAAGGAATTCTTCCTCAAAAATTTGAAAATAAAAGCAAAAAGATTGCAAATTTCTGTTATTTTTAAAAGGGCTTACTTCTTGAGCATCTCCTTGATACTATGATGATTCTCATTGAGTACCTCCTCCCATCTATCCTCAGATATGTTCCAGGAGCCAGCACTTGGGGGATTCTTCAAGCTGCTTTGAATGATGGCATCATAAATTTCATATCCTTTCGGCATTGTGAATAGACGTGTCCCCCTAATTAAAAATAAATTGAATTACTCCAATGCCACACATCCACCAGCTGGATTGGGGATGATTCTCTACAACTCTGCGTCAATCACTCTTTGGTGTAAAGGATTCAAAAGTTGCTTCATTTTTTAATAACTTCCGATTTGATTAGGAAAGCTTATTTTATTTTCTCAAGAGTAGTCAACTTACAACAATGACCATATTGAGCATCTTTTATTTCACATAGAATTTAGCAATTTTCTTCCTTGTGTTACACATTAGAAATATGTTGTTGTATCTCAATCCATGTGGTATATATTATATTTTTGATTTGAAAAACTTTGGTCAACTCTTTAGAATTTTTAGAAAAAATCTGAATTTGGAAGACATGTTTTTCTTGGAATAATTGTGATATGAAGCTGAAAAATATTCTCTGAACATATAAGTTGTGAAATTAGTGTTCATAGAAGAATCTACCGTTGCACCAGGAAGTAAATTTCTAAAGTTCTTAAATATTTGTGAATTTTAAGGGAGACTTACTTAAAACTTCATCTTAATAACTCATATTAAACGAATTATTCCCCACTCATGACAGGATTGTCAAAGTCTTGTACTACTCTTGAGTTCCACCCAAGACCTTATTCATTAAAATGTTATATTTTCTAAGGGGTCCTAAGAAAAATGTGAGCACATTTTTGTGTTTATCTCATGAAATATACGTCACAGATAAAATTTACTTTAAGTACTTTGTGTAGCCCCAATTATAACCCATTATCCTTCCAGACTCAACACCTTTTTTTAAATCATCAAAAAGAATTCACTTTAATCTGAATATGTATCTTTATGTCAGATGGCTAAATATTGCTCATCTCAACTTTGGCGTTTTGTCATCTACTAAAAAACTCTAAAATGAAATAGAAAAACTCAAGACTCCAAAACTACTCTTTGAAACAATAACAGCAAGAATGATCCATGAGAATTAAAGCCTAATCCATTTAGACATAATCACCCCCCCCCACTCTCTTTTCTCTGTTCATTGATGTGGACTCTGAAATATCAACGATTATGTCATGTTTAATCAATATCCATTGGTAGCTATTTCACGCCTCAATTGCCATCTTCACCTAGATTAGAGACTAGCAACTTACGAAACATGTCTTAAAAATTAAACTCATCTTTTTATGCCCGAGTTGGACGTGTTATAGATTTTAATCTGATTTCTAGATATAAATTCTATTTCTTTCATTTGAACCTTAAAATCATGGATCCATGCTTGGGTCCAACTCACCGGATAGGATTGGTATTGCAAATTGTCAAAAGGAGGCCCCCCTCCTTCAGCTCTTGGCCATTAGCGGCTGAATGTAGCGAATAGTTGTAGCCTCCTCTCGTCATTAACCTTATTACGATCATATTCGTGAGAATGGCAGAGTTGGTTATTATGAGTAAAATCAAAATAGCCAATAGGATCCATCTAAAGAAAGTGAAATATGATACCTATTACTTTTTCATGTTCAAAAGATAACGATGTAATTGTGACGCCAAATTGGGTTTTTTTAACTTTTCGGTTGAGGGTCGTTATTTCCTCATTAAGAAGATCGAAAAATATAACCAGCCTATTACTGAATCATGATTCTTACTAGACTTGGATAATTTTCGCCATTCGATATTTCTGACAAGTTGTATTGTTGTAAGGGTTGAATGTTGTTCGAAAAAGGCTTTCTAAATTTTTTGCCACACTAACTAGTAACTTTGGTTTAGGATTCTAAAATATTTCATGATGATGTATACTTCAACTTGCAAACTCAATGAGACGTAGAGATCTCCACCTAATTAGAATTGATTTGAATAAAGGAATTCTTAAAATAGGCTGGAAAGAAAGTAATGAGTGCCAGCTATTAATTTTGTGCAAAAGATTAGGGCGAAAGAAAGCATCCCAAGAGAATAATTTAGTGGAAAATGATAAATTCATTCAAAAGAATTTCCACCTCTCTGTTTTCGTTCAATGATTAATAGAGTAAAAATTAGTCAAAGTTAACACACAACATAGTGATCAGCTAATGAGTGAGGATCATATTTGGTGTTGAAAAAGACAATGGAATGTCGTCCAAATGTAATACTCAAAAGATTATGTAAAATGGCTAGCTTTCTCGGTGTACGGTGTATGACCTTAGGAAAATGGATTTTTCTCCTTAATGGAGCTGTCATAGAAATCCCCGGAAACATTCATCATTCCTAACGAGTTATTAATGCTGAGAACTTTTTTGGAAGCAATTTAAATGAATACCAATGGCTTTGAACCATGAGCAGATTTTTAAATCTTACTCACAAGCAGCTTCTAGAACGCATGATTATGTACGAAATTACCCAAAAGTCATAAAATAATAGCACTTCATAAAAAGTTTTACTAAACTTCAAATTGAAATTATCAGCTTCTTAAAAACTTGCTTTGATCCGACTATTTCAGATTTATGAGTCGGCTACCAGATTCTATTTTTTCTTCAATTCAAGAAAAAGTTATCTTAAAGTTTGGAAAAAGTTATTAAAATCGTAATCCTTTGATTCAATTAACGCCATTCCAAAAGTGTAATGGAAAATGAGTCGATATTTAACTGATTATTAGAGCATCAAAAGCATTTTACTAGTGGGGTCTATGAATTCTGAATAGTATTTTAAAATTGTCTGCAGGCTCCTACATTATCCAATAGCAGATTTATTCCCTGTCTAGATATTTGTTGATAATTTTTTAACCTTCGTAATGTCGATAAAATTAAAAGGTATGAAAAAAATGTTAACTGCAACATGTCCCACTATCCAGACCAGCATAGAAGACCTCAAAAGCAAATGCAGAGGTTGACCCAATTTCGAATTTTCTGTTTCTTTCTTTGCTCTTCTGTAATTTGTCCCCCAGAAATATATAACCTTTCCTGAGCGGAAAAATTAGCGTTTTGTGATCTCACTGGACCCCCCGCCGTCCTTATGAGTTTCTCTCTATGAAAATTGACTTGCTCAAACCAATTTTCCCCTAGGGCAGGGGGAGAGGTATTTCTTCATCTAGTTCATTTCAGGAAATATATTTTTTGTATATATTGAAATTCTTTGTTTTTGAGCTAATCACGAAAAATAACGTTATCCAGCTTAGTTCGTAAAGAACTCTCCTTCCTCTCATTCAGAGCTATTTCTTTCTCTTTCAATGAATGTGTATTATTTTTATGAAGAAAAAATATTATATATCTTTAAATAGGAAATGGGAAAATTGATATTCCTTGGAGTCAGATTGCTCTCGTCAAGATGTTGTTAAATTAAAAATTAATTGAAGCTCCGTTTATTCTGTCCATCCTATTTATTCCCCCACTACATGAACCAAAGGTAACTTTTAAGTTGTTGCATGTTATTAAACTACAAACATTTTCCCCTTCTTTTTATATAAAGTATGCATCCATAGAAACGAATTTTTCACTCTTAGACATCTTTTTTTTGAGCGCTTAGCAACTCAATTTCTATTCAACCCTTTTTGTTTCTAGCGCAACCTGAGAGCTGGCGTGATATTGAAGACTGTGAGTCGTTTTTCTGCATTTTAATAATCTTTAAAATGTTTTAAATAGGCTTTCTCATTCATCCTCACCCTACAAGCCTAGGTTTTAGAATATCTTTTGTCATTCGACAAAAAATGACTTTCTGGTTCAATCCTTTTGATTTGTAAAAACGTATAGTTAGATCTCACAATTTAACCTCTGTCGGGGCCTTTGTCTTGGAAATCTTCACTTCAGGCCTTAGTGACAAGTCGTTGTACCTCATGAACCTATCCGGAAGGCTTCTTTGCACCTCATCTGGTTGCGTTGAATAAATACCGTTAATCTTGTACTCGAGAATGGGCTTCGGGTCCTCCTTAGCATCTGATCGTAGCGACCCTATTTCAGTCTTACTCGAATTGAGTAGGTTTAGTGGCGTTTCATTGAGTGAACTCTCCTTGTAGCATTCATATGACGTGGTGGCCGATTGCGGTAGCGTGAACACCTCATCTGATAGGCCAAGCGTTGCCCAATATGGCTTCTTGACATCACCCTTGTAGCCTATATCTCTGTTCATTCTTAAGTATGCATTTAATGTAATTATTTTGTTAGGAAATTCCCATTCAAAGTTTATTATATTTCATTTGAGAATTCCCAGCCAATCAGAATCCCTTGAGTGTTCACAATGAAAAATAGTTCATCCCCTGCTAATAGATACTAGGCATTAGTATGAGTTTGTTTTCATTATAAATACAATAGGAAATTAATGCTGCATTAAAATTCTTTTATTTTTATTTCATATCCACTTAGTTATTCATTTAATTCTTACAATGTTTGTGCCAAAAAATGTATTCCTCTCGGGTTTTCTATCGAAATGCTTAGATTAAGTCATGAAAATCGTTTTTTTTCTCATTTTCATCAGAATACAATTGAAATAGATTTTGATAGAATACATTTCTTTATTTACCTCGAGAAAAATAGGTTGAAGTTTCTTTGCACATCATTAAAGATGGAAATGAGAGACTCCCAATTGACGGAATAATAATTTTAACAATGACAAGACATTTAGGGACTGGTTGAATCATTCCCTTCTTCAGTTGTCTTTGCAAAGTTGAAAAAGTCAAAAGAGCAGCATTCACACCGTCGATAAATATTATTTATTAAATAACCCTCGTTCTCGCACTAAATATATATCGTCTACCCCCATTCTCTCGTTGGTCAATCTCTCTCAAGTTCATCCAGCATACACCATCAATTTGGTTTTGAATTATTTTTTCAAATTTGTGATCGCATATCTAGGAAATGCGAAGGTTTGCTTGTTCGCCGAGTCGGGGTCTGACTCTTATGATGTAGAACTTTTCAATAATCCTGAGATTGAGCAGGTTTCTGTTTAAAAAACCTCCTTGATTCTTATCGTAAGTCTTGTTGTCCGGCCATTACATGTTACTCCACATTCCCCGCTGAACTCGTAGACTATATTCTTGTCCTCTTCTCAGGCAGCATTAAGGTTGAATAATATTTTTGGCATGAAAACCAAAATCCGTTATAATTTTGTCCAATTAGATTATTCAATCAATCAATAGATTCTTGATATCCTTCGAGAACCCATCACATTTAAAGATCAATCTGAGTGTGATCTTTTCTTCCTTGTCTGTCCGTTCTTCGGATCTTAATTTGGTCATCTCTGGGTGGATTTCTTCAAGGCTTGCGCATTTAATTTTGGATGCTGATGTTTTCTTCCTGCTGATGTCTCAGAATCTTTCAACGTCCTTGTCTTCTCTAATCAATATGCATGTGTCATCCACATATCTCATGTACTCTTCTGTGTACTCAGTAGTAAGACCTTACATAGTGTTCTTGCAATCCTATGAAGATACCGTCCTTCTGGATATTAATTTTTTCTTTGAATGATATTTCAATGCTTGTGCGACAAAACCTCATAATTTCTTCGCCACTCTTATTGAATAGAAGTTGATTCTGGTTGACGAATTCCCTGATTATTGTCATTGTTTCTTTCACTGGTATGCTAGGGAACAAGGATCGAAAGAAATCATCCTCCTGCTATAGGCAATTTGGCTCAATTTTTCGATTAACGACTTAGCTTAGTTATGTTGAGCAGATTTTGACAAAGATTGAGTCTGAGAATATTTGAGAATATTTCTTCTTCATCTTTACCTTCTCTCTAATTGAGATAAATTGCTTCCTGCAAAGTTCATTGACCCTCTTTTCCACTTGTTTTTCTTCATTTTTTATCGAAAAGTTAGACCTGTCTCTTCAAACTTTGTAGTGTCACTTGGCATAATGTGGAATCATCTGTTTTATTCAATAAAGCAATGCCTTTCCCTTTATCTGGCATAGTTATCATGATATTTGAATTATTTCTCAGTGATTTTAAACCTTCCAAGTGAACTCTGCTCAAATTTGAGCTGGCCTATCAAACATAAAAAGTATATTTTGCATCTGCTGTTTCTACTTTCAAGCTGATCAGTGCATAATTAGGGCAGTGAGTAAAAGGGTAGATTTTCTAAAAAATAAGCAAATTATATCTAAACATAAATTTCTTGAAGATTGCTTGATTTTCTTTAAATTTCCTGTTTTCCAAATTTTCAATGGAACTTCTCGTCAAGTTTATAAAACGAATATATCAAATCCGATATTTTCCGATTTGATTGGTTTTCATCTCAAAATGTGTCGACCATAAGATCAACCTTTTAACAGGGGTTTTACATGTATGAAATCCAAAACTTGTCAATAACTTCAATTTCTAAACCATTTCAAACCAGATTTCCTAGAGGCCAGCAGATCTAACCGAGTCAGACTCTGAATGCTTTGTCAAAAGTTCATTTGAGCACTAGTTCCCAAACTTTAATATTCGAGATAAATCCAGAGCACGCCTCCACTATTTGTCCTCCTTCCTTACTCCACTCACTGCATTAATTTCTATCAATTTTTAAGTAGGTTAATATTTTTAATGTCCATCCGTTCTATTTATTATCTGGGAGAGAGATGTGGATACTTTTTCGCTCCTTTCGAATTTCAAACTTGACCTCGGAAATCATATTGTGTCTCTGTAATTTCCCCACATTATCTCTCATTACAATAAATTACCTTTGACTAAATATGACCAGGTAGGGCAGCAAAAATACATTTTTTTATGGATTCCTCTCTTTCATTTCTCTCTTTCTCATACAAGATAAGACCTATCAGTTTCTTAAACCTGATTGGATTAGAATTGTTGTCAAAATTAGCAAAAATCGTCCCGGCAATAAGGTTCAGAGCACATTTTAAATGCGTGAGTTTTTCATAGATGTTGCGTGAAAGAAGATTAATATTCCTTTCTAAACCCTCCTAGGCCCAAGCATTGTAAAACTATAAATTTTAAGAATTCTTATGCAGATTTATTATTCAGGAAAATTCAGAAATTTTGTCTTGAACATTTTACAAAAGATTTCTCCTTTAAATGTTGCGAAATAATGTTAAACCTCACTTTTTTTATCGAAATCGAAGTAACCAGATGAAAGATGTTGGCATGTAATTCAGTGAGCAATCTTCTAAAGGAAAAAAATTGAACAATCTCGAATGTGAATTAGAAAAGTTTTAGCAGTTTCTCGATTTAATAAAATTCAAAATTAAGAGAAAAATTGCAAATTCTTTTCGCGCGCAAATTTCAAACAGCTGAAACATTATTGAGGTGCGAAAGTGATGCCGTTCGAAAGGCTTACATTTCCTTAGTTAGTTGCTAGTAGTTTGAATTTTCTTATCACTCTTTTTGTGTTATGAGCCTTCTAGTGAGACAATAATGTTACTGTGGGCCTAGGAGAGTTAATTCTCTATCTATGTATTGAATTATAAAATTTTGCTTTTCCTTGAATACGCACTGGAAGGAGGAAAATTTACGACTCAAAGTTTATTCTAAATTTTCAGCTTCGTGAGACCTTTACTTCTGAGCGTATCCTAGGGAAAATGTGTCGCGCCAAATTCAAATTTTTGCAAAATTTAAAGGAAATTCACTGTATTTGTAATAATAACTTTTCCACATTCGAGCAATTCTATTGATGCAATAATAGAGTTAGATTTTTGAAAATTTTTCGTTAATTAAAAATGAAAATCTTGAAAAGTACTAGAGATAGACTAAAACAACTAGTCATTTTACATTCTAAGAGACACAAACATCTTTCATTCAATTCACTCTAAAATACGATTACGCAATAATGATAAAGTCAAGATTATTTCCTGTCAAATGAGAATAAACATTGTTTTCTCTGTCCCAACCATTTTTTTCAATGATTTCAAGCATGAAAAGAGTTTGGTCGACTTGGTTAAGTAGAACCAATTCTTCCTCTTTAGCATTACACATTACAATGTTACATTACTAGGATGCTTTACTATCAGTGAAATTGTCTCACTAATTGGGTGGGCGGGTTATTTTAGATGGTGGACAAGTTTCTTGGCAAGAAATGTATCAATTATTTCATACAATGCATTGTACAGTTACTCTGTATAATTCATCATTAATAGAGTTATTCTTTCGAATATGAGAGCTGATAAACTAATAAGTGTAATTATTAAGAGAACATTTGTTATTTTCAATTAGTCTAGTTAAGGAAGATCTTTTCAGCTTTCAGGGGTTGAAAAAGTAAGCTTTTATTTTAAAATGCTGACTAACTTTTATTTGAAAGAGAGAATATCCATAAAAAGTTAATAGGCCTACAATAGATTAAGGAGGTTTGACATATTTACTATAAATTGTGTTATTATTCAATCACGAAAATAGATTTCTCACTCGATTAGCACAGAGTCTGTGCCACAGACAGGCAAGTTTATGCTTGAAATGTTTTTGTTGTTGATTTTCATTGGTCGAGGAGATTCGAACCAATCAGAATCGACCTAAGCCTTTGCTTTGTCATGGTCTGTCATTAATGCACGATATCACTGGGTGAAGGGTCGTTCTAGCTCGCAGTCTGTTATCACATTTCCACAATTCCTATGAATGAAAGTACAGTAAAAAGAAGTCGTTGCTCGTATTCTCTTATTTTACATAGTATGAAGACTAGCTATTTTGAATAAAGGTTTCTCTCTTTAGACCAGAAAAGTCAAATTAGCCTCAGCCAGCACAAAGACAACCAATGATGACCCGCTGAGAGGATCAGCGCTGTCAAGAAGAAAATACACTAATGTCCTCATCAGGTAATTTGATCTTGAATATTTCTCAATATAATTTTTGCAACCAAAGAGTTATGAAATTGTTGAATTTTAAGAATTTCTAGGAAATCTTTTACGGAAGAATATATATTTCTTGAAAACTACAGTAGTTTTACTAATAATGGGTGGAACTCTAGGTAGCTGAGCGAAGAATGGGGGGGGGGGATCATATCTCAGAAAATATTGATCTCTGTCTGTGTATTTATCAAGTGTAAATTCTGCTAGGCAAGTTTTTGTTCCTTTTTCGATAAATCTCACTCTTGTACAAATATGCAGGCATCATATTTTAAATTCTTTGAGAAATCATTCATGCAGAAATGAAAAGTTACGAAAAAGGTTTCACTTGAGAAAAGAAATTCCCACAAAAAGGTGTGTTTTCCCACGGTAGTTAGAAATTATAATGATCGGCTAGTTAGCTCATAACAAGCCACTTGGTTTCCTTTTCTGCCCCTGGCTAAGAGTTCCCTTTTTGTTGAGAAACGATTTTGTGTGATTTTTTGTTCTTTCACACAATTTTAAATGGCCATGGGAAATCACTAATGAGATATAAGTCTTGAGTAAAAATCAATTATTTGACAAATTGGCACAAAGAAGAAATCTTATCAAGGCCTAAGATGAGATCAACAACTGTGACAAAATCTGAATTCAAAAAAACATCGTTTTCTGACCATTTAAGCTCTTGACTAAACTTGATTGGATAGGTTCTAGGATATCAGATACTTTTTCCATAATCTTACTGGTCTTATAATCTTGTTGGTGATACTTTGCAATAACTTGGATTTGACCTCCAAAATGGCTTTTTGTCTGTATTAGAAATAAAATAGCAATTTTACAGCCAAAGAAATACACGCGCCCTCTGCTACGCTATAGTTTTCTCTCCCCTTATCCTAAAGGTCATCTGAACAGGTAGCCATTAAGGTCCAGGAATAAGGCACCTTGAGAGAGTCATGGCCCATTCTGGCTCCCACTTGCCTTGATTTCAAGATGATCCTCTTTTGTAACGAATAAATGACTTGAGAGGTGTCTGAGAGGTTGTGTGTGTATAGGGAGCCGCCTTCCTGTCCCC
>KL567233.1:0-15306 GCA_000715275.1 Gyrodactylus salaris
CAAGTCGATCTAGTTTACGTCGATGTTAGTCGAATACACAGTATTCGGTGGTAATGCGACCAGAAATTAACCTGTATGTAGGGGAAGTCGTTACTCTTGGCCACTGCATCACCGAGAATCGTAGTTTACCCATCTTTTTCGCGCACATCTCCTTAAGCAGTCATCCGACAGCTTTACACAAGGCGACAATCCTTTTGTCCGACCCAGCAGCAACGCTACCAGTTTTGTAACCCACTACCAAGTCGATCTAGTTTACGTCGATGTTAGTCGAATACACAGTATTCGGTGGTAATGCGACCAGAAATTAACCTGTATGTAGGGGAATATCTCTCAATATACCTCATTCTTTTCTTGTCACGTCATCAAACTTTAGTTTTTCTTCCCCCTATTATTATCAATTCATCATTTCATCATTCAAGTTCTATATTTTTCAAAATTATATAACATTATGTGCATTTTATGTTTTCTCATCTTCTTTATCACATTCCTTCTGTCTTGACGATCCAACCTTTCAAAGTATCGGTAAATTCAGATTACTATCACCCAATGGTACATAAACTAAAGAAATTCAACATTACGTATTTCTTTGTTTCAAATGTATATTTACACTCACCACTCAAAATATATTCCGTTAGACGATTGTTGAGGTTCGGATCATTATTGATCATCAATTTCAAAAGTTCATTTATTGAAATCAGATGTTGCATTGATGGGCCAATGTCTTGGTTATTTTTATGATACGGTATAATTGTTAATAAGGCCTAAATAAAAGTTTATTTTTTATTCTACGAGACTCCGACTCAATGCTTCCTATATCTATAATGGCATCAATTTTTATAAAAAAATGATTACCTCTCCTCAAGGCCATGATTTATCACAAAATAATTCAGATTCTAAATCAACCTGACTCTTTATTCCGAAACCATATTCAAAATCATAGAAGAACTCCATGTTAGCCTAGAGGCCTCATTCCATAGCAATATTGGCATTTACTTCACTTTCTTTCTACCAGCAGATCTCAATCCGATATCCTATCTTAATGCTAGTTTATAGAATTTGTACGAAACTGTGAATTTTCTCAATCCCATTTTTGAATTCAGAAATATTGAGCAACCCGTTCAATCCAATGAAGAACCTTTTTTTTCTCAAAATTACACAGACTCATAGTGTCAAGAGGCTTAAAAAATTAGAGGCTAACTCTTTGACTTGCAAACTTCAAATATGATAAATTCACTCACGATAGTACTAATATTCTTCTCACTGTCACACGAATCTGAAATGCATGTCTGTGATCTACTGGACATTTTGCGTGCAAACTTCGAGGCCCTTCTTCCCTCTTCACTTTCAATATCTTCGCTATTATTCCTACTGGCATTGTTCATCAAAGAGTTAATGGCAGAGTTATTCAACTGGATCCTAGCCCAGTCCTTGATTCGTGAGAAACGACTGGTCTTCTCTTCCTTCTTCTCAGCCTCCTCTGTAGGAGGGCCCCTTATGCGTCTCCTAAAGGCCGAGGCGGCAGTAGACGCAGCCTCTAACGCAGATGAGAGGACAGCCTTGTGAACGTTTTTGTCCTTGTTCATCAATTCATCCGGAGAAAGGACCTTTTCGATATTCCTCTCTGACCTGGCAATCATGGAGAAGTCTGGGCTGTTGATGAGACTAGAGTAAAGATTGTTGGTGACGTTCTCACTAAATAGATCATCTGAGAAGTCTATTGATTCTAGGTTCTCTGTGAGGCTGTAGCGATGAAAACTCTTGTCGATATACTTTTGAATGTGATGGTGGCGCTCGACAAAGATTTCTCTCTGCTCACGTTCAAAGAGAAGCTCTTCGCGATAAGCTAATTCTTGGACTAGGACTGCTGAATAGCTCTGGATGATGACTTCGTATTCTTCGTGGAATTCTGTTAGCTGATTCATTGAAAGGTTTGTGAGTTCTAAGGGCAATCAAAAGTTGTCAAAACTTTTCCACAAAATCTCTCGTGATAAAAAAACTCACTCTCAAAGGAGTCTGTCATGATGCAATTTATCTCATAATCTTCAGTGACTTCATCGTCAAGGTAACTGAGTTGGAAATCATCGCATTCCTAAAGAGAAATTGAAATTTAGCCATGCCATCTTAGATTTACATCATGTAAACGTGTCATCTGTAGGGCTACCAAATGCATATTTTATATTTTGATACTTGAATTCTCGTGGTCTCATTATGAAGAAAAACTATTCAAAAGTTGGAAAAAAGTTTCATAGCAAAATATGCATATTTTCCATGGAAACACATGATTTTAATACGATATTTTTTTATAGTTTCTACGATTTCTGGATAGAAAGACATCCTTTAAATATGAATAGCACATTTGATACTATATATCGACCATTTTTTATAACACACTCATAATATGTGAAATAATTTTAGCCCTAGATTTTAGGACCTATGATGGGCTTGTATGTGTAGGCCCTAAGGTGTGTAAGTGCATCGGCCAACGCCATTCACAGCGTTTATCATGGGAGGTTTGTTTTCTTTCACATTAACAAAGATGAGTTGATACGTCAAAGAATTTTTTCGCGAATGTGTGCTTATATTGGCGACGATAAGCTATTTACAACAGAGAACTCAAAACACCACATTTTCTTAAATTAGAATATTTAATTATTTATCATAACCGACATTACAATACTTATTACTCTATTACTCATTTTAGATAAGTACATATTTTTGCATATTTTGAACTGAAAATATGCATATTTCTGATAGCCCTAGTCATCTGTAATTTAGGATTAGACTTTTCTATTTTCCATCGATTCAGAGAGATGGATATGATGCAATTTGATTATTTGAGAGACTAGTTGATATGCAAGTTTCTAAAAGCTTTATTAGTCATAAATTTAGTTTAATTGATGGAGATTTTGAATAATTAGTTCATCTTTCTGACTGCATAATTACTTTTAGCGAAAAATCGATATTTTCCTTTTGATTTCAAACAAAAGTAGAAATTTTATAAATTTCAATATTCAGTATTAATTTTAGTTCTTATGGATTTTAATTTAAATTGAGTACTCAATTTATTCTGCATTCATTGACGTCATAATTGTGCCTGCAATATAGTTTAAATCCACATTCACAACCGTTCAAGCCGTTGTTGTGCCTTTCTTATAAAATTTCGTCCATGCATCCAAAAAACAGAGTTGTTTCTCTGTATAAAAACTGACTAGTTAGAATATCACACAACCGAGGATTCCTCAAGAATCGTAAGTCCGAGTTCAAGCTTGAACATGAGGTAAAGATGGGTTTGGTCCTTTGGAACTTGTCAGTATACTGCCGATGCCGAGAATCGAAACAGATTCATTCGACTAGCATCTTCAAGGCACAGAACAACTCAAAAGAGGCATTTATAATTATTTTCGAACAAGTATTATACTGGTGTATCTTTATCGTGAAAATTAAATCAATTCATTGCTCAACTCAAATAAAAATCACATGAACAGAACACATGTGATACCCAGAAATCCCAAGAACAACTGCCTTCTTTTAGAATTCTAGAAGATTATAATCTTATGATAACTTGGAGAGATGGAATTATGGGATATTTTTCCAAATTTCGACCAAAATTTAGTTTAAAAGTTTTTTTTTTCAAATGAGATTTTATATATTTTACTTCTTTCAGTTCTGCAGATGAGATCTTTATGACTGGGTACCGATCAAAAATATCAAACGTATTTTTAGAAAATTCATTAACCAGCTAGGTTTCTGATTTTTAGTATTTTCTGAAAAGTTAATTTACCAAATATCACATCCTAATCTTGAGATTGAATTGTTTGATTAGATTATTTGTCACATACTTGAGTGGGGTTAAGCCAGTTTTAGGGGTCAAAAGTAGCCGTAATTCCTCAGAATCTAAGTTAAAATTTGCTCAAACTATTTAGACACATTTTATGTGTGAAAATGTCATTTTTAGTTGAATATCTATATGAAAACAGTTCTATTAAACAGACCTTATTATAAAAAATAGATAGATAAATTGCTTTGCGATTTCTGTTCTACAATGACAATAACTGAATAACATACCGAAAGCGTCTCAAACTCGTAGATGATATCATCAGCTGTCCTAAAGGGTTGATCGAGATCGTCTGGAAGCTGTGATGTGACCAATGAATGATGATTAAAGACTTCTTTAGAAAAGTCATCGTTAATATCCAGGAATTCCAGTCTCTCTGGGTGTGACGTCATCTCAGGACTAATTTGAGCAGTGTTTTGTTTCAGGAGGGGGTCTGGGGAAAAGTCTAAGCTGTTTTGTGTGGCATTTAATCTCGTCATAACTCTAAGATGAAGATTAATCAAATGTTGAAAGATTACTTTAAACTGTTGAGTATGGTGAAGGGATCGAAGCATGTCTTGAGATTTGTCTCAGAGCTGGGTGATATTTCGGGGAAGAATCTGTCAAAGTTCTCTTCGAATTTGCACAAAAGATCCGTCAAACTCATTGATGTTCGTAATTGTGAATTCCCATGAAATAAATTCAAACACGGACAGATTTTATAGACTAAAGATTTGTTTTAAAAGATGTATTTTAGCATCAAATCAATTTTAAATAATATATATTATATATATACTATAAAGTTGTAATTGTAAAAAGGTTATAAAAATTAGTATTAAATTGTAAAATCATGAGGGTATAAAAAGTCATCTTAATCAATAAGTGGAAAAACTTGCTAGTGGTTTGCTTTTTCGAGCGCTTCTTAATAGGGCAGTTTTCCATAAGTCCAGAACAGGAATTTGCGTTGAATGATCTCCGTTTTGATAATGGTCTTCTACTTCAAGAGAAATTGTCGTCACACAATAAACTTAAAAATACGCCTTTAAAAATCTGATAAACTTGAAGTTCATGAGACTTTGGCAAAGTGACTTTGCAAGTGTTCTATTTATTCGCCAACTAAATGGAAGAAGCAGAAAAGTCTCTCTTTGAAAAAGTTATGCTTTATTTAAATCAGAATTGAGTTAAGTTCAAGTTTTTTAAACTTGCTTCTGATTCTAATTAAATGGTGCTCACAAATAAAATTTATGATATTTTTTTCAAGGCTAAAATAATTATTTTAATAATAAAATTTAGCCTGCATCAAGTCTTTGTCATTCTGGATTAAAAGCTTAACAGTGTCATTAGAAATGGTAATAAAAACTTGAAAGGCTTGACATGAAAGTTTCTTCTCACAACAGTTGTACGTCATTTCTTAAATAATCATAAAAATAATATTTTTCTCAAGTTAGAAAAATGGGAGAGATATTTTGCTTGTTTGAGGGTCATTAATTCCCCTCATTTCATATCAAGCCTTCTCATCAATCCTCGTGCATTTCTACTCATCCAAAAAAAATTTATTTCCGCAATGCTTTCATCTCTTGCTAGCATCTATAACTTTTTTTATTTTTCAGAGAGAGAGAGAGTTAGAGAAATTAACAAATTGAAAGGGATCTTTAAGGGTAAATTTTCATTATTTTTATGGCGTCTAAGTGAAAATGACAAAGTTTATAGCGTCGTATAATAATCTCTTGGAATTTCATGTTGTCTTTCTCTTCATTCTTTATGAAAGTGGATTGATCGAGAGTCAGCCAATAGAAACTCTCAGACGCAAATATATATCTTGAAGAATTTCCCTCATGATAACTACTCGAGAATAACTATGAAGATATTACAGTCATCTCATCTTCTAATAGGTAAGTTCTATCTACGATGTACCTCTGGGCAATATATTATCACTCATCATATATGCTAATTACTTTTATAAAACTAAACGGTCTCTTCAAATTCAATTAGCCTCTAAGGAGAAATATATTCAAAGATTTGCTATCCTCTTCATGATATCTGTCAGTTTGATAGTCCTCTCCAACACGAAAAATGTTGCATTGCGGCCAGAGAACATTTTAGACCATCACATTGTCATAACTTCGATATCGTGGAGGAATACACAGAGATTACATGTTCTCGTGAAGAATATCATAAACGCTCATTTGGAAGATTCTCTTGGCGGGGAATGGCAGCCTTGTCGTAACATTCACAACCTCTTTACAAATATTCTCACCAGCAATGATTCAGTTGAGGAGATTGGTAATTTTATTGAAACTTGGAAACTCTCAACAATCGATGCTTTTGTCAATAGAACCTGTGTCATATTTCATTTTCGCGTAATATCCATCAATGAGAGAGTCTCTGTAAGCAGATTTTGGTATAATTTTCTAATATTAGAGACTTGTTGAAAACTTCCAGTCAAAGCATTACTCGGGAACAACAGCCTTTTCAAAGTTGTTCCTTCACGAAATTCTCCCAACGGACATTAAAAGGGTAATCTGGTTTGATACCGACATTCTTCTTTTACGCTCTGTATTGGATTTATTCAATGAATTCCATCACATGAATGAAAATCAGGTAAGATACTATTTACTACATTTCATTGAAAAAAAAAAAATTAAAACTTGATCAAGATATTCGGCGCAACGCCAAACTTGAGTGACTGGTACAAAATCAATAATCATTATCAAGCTATTGTGAGTTCACCCTTTTGTTCTCTAACATTAAATAGGATCGTGGATATAACACTGGTGTTATCTTGATTGATTTGGAAAAGTTGAGGCTAGCTAACTTTACTCAGGATATCATCAGCGCTGGGAGGAGATATACAATGAAATTCGGTTATCCTGCCCTAGCTGACCAAGTTAGTCATTAGATTCGGTTATCAATTTTGAGGAAGTCTATTCTTTGTGTAACATATTAAACTATTATATAATTTTCCTAAAAGGATGTCTTGAACACTTACTTCTATGAGAGAAGAGAGATTGTCTATGATATTGATTGCAGCTGGAACGTGCAGTTGAACCCATCAGTAGATTCAACTTTCTGCGGGACATCTCGTGCAAAGATACTTCACATGAATTACATCGATAAACTCGACTTGCCCTTTAGTCAAGAGAGATCTGATTGGCTGGATGGAAAGAGTGAGCTTTACATTTTGCTTATAACCACTCTCGTTGATTTTTTGTTTTAATTCTAGCCTATGAGTTGGCGAGGGAATTTCAAAAAATCTATTTCTACTACCTTAAATTCAATTTTCAGCAACTCTTCAAATATAATGTAAGTCTTGAGACTAGCTTCAGTAAAGGTGTTCATTTAAAATAAACTTTAGGCCAATAAGATTAGGTTATTTTTCTTGCTAACATTTGATTGGCCAATAAATTTCAATAGATTTATTTCTCTACACACATTCTTTGGAGTTTTGTGTTTATCAAATAAAATTTAGATTAATCAGCTTAATAAAGAAGAAATAAGTGATTCCAATTGTGTATCTGTGATCAAAGGAGATGAGTCATTATGTCAATCCAGTAGACATGATCAGAAAAACTTTCTGCAACTTTTGAATTACGTACAAAGTCGAAAACCAAATATTGATGAAGTAAACAGTACCACTTTGGTCATACAGCTCAGCTTCGATAGGTAACTTTTGTCACGAAACTCGAACATTGAAATTCTCGCAACGCATCTATTGTTTAGAATTCATCGTCTAAGTGAGATCTTTGAAGTGTGGCCAGGGTTCATTTCGATCAGCGTTTACCTAGTTGAGGATGATCTCTTGCATCTTAATGAATATCTCAATGAAGACTTCTTTCAGACGAGGACAAACTTTAGTCTCAATATTGTCTTTAAGAGAGGTGTGAGTTCTTTCAGTTCCTATTGTAGTATTAGGGAAAGAAAAATAACCAATTCTTTCAATGATTCTTCAGAATATGACGAGGAATTTTTCAAGAAAAATATTTTTATGGTACACCCTATTGTAGCATGCACTGGTCGAACGAGATAATGTTTAAGAATAGTTCTTGCCGTATTTCTCAATGTAAAACTGATTTTAAATGAAACCTTTTAGGAGATGTATCCGATAAACTACCTCAGGGAGATTGCAATAAGCCAGGTTCAAACTGAGAGGTGTCTCTTGATCGACGTGGATTTCGATCTTCCCAAGAATCTCTCAGCTAGCCTCAATGATATTGAAGATGGTAACTATTGTTACATTCTACCGGCGTTTGAGACGCATCATTTGCCAGTCAGTCTGCCAACGCCTCTGCATAAAGAAGAACTCTTGCAGAGAATTAATGAGGACAAGATATTTGAGTTCAGGGCCAGTGTTTGGCCCCAGGGACAGAGTCAGACTAATTTTGAGCACTGGTACTCGTCCAATAGATCTTTTGAAGTAAATTTTAGTTGTCTCATTTTTAATCAACCTTGACACATAAGTCTTTTAGCAAAATTGTTAGTTCTAATGTTGACTCCATAGGTTGAATGGAATCATGACTTTGAACCGTACATGATTGTACAAACGAAAAAGTTGCAGAGCGTCTCTAGGGACCTCAGCTACTTCTCCGGTTACGGCTGGAATAAGGTCGTGTACACGATGCTCCTGGATATAATGCATTGCAAGTTCAAGGTCCTGTCAAACGCCTTCCTCCTCCATAGACCGCATCCGCCGAGTTTTGAGATGCTACGATATCGTAAATCTATCAAATACAGGTACGTTAGAAAATAGTTTCACAAGTATGTAAAATAAACAATCCTTTCTAGGAAATGTATCGATGAATTGAAAAAGTCTCTCATCAACTACCTCTCCTGCAAGCATGGCATAGCAGCCTTAAAGTATTGGAAGAGTTAAAAATGTAACACGCCTTTTGTAGAGTGGAGAAAAGAAAACAATTTCTCTTTTTTCAAATAAAATCCTTTCTATTCAACTATATGACATGATGAATTAAATTCAAAGATGACTATAGCCACTTTTCTCTTTGCTATTCAATTGATCCGTATGCATTGCAATGAGTAATTTTATTCCAGTCGTTAAGGATCTATACCCAGAGCAATCATGTGAAAACTCTTGAAGAAGATGCTTTTGTCTTACTCTCTTTTTATTAAATTGACACAAGTTTTCATTTATCTCCCCACTTGGAGGAGAGGAAGATTAATTTAAACTCAACGCCAGAGTGAATTAGCAATGAATGAAATTGAAGGGGATGATAAAAGTAGTGAAATAGTAAAATTTTGAGAATGAATTTATTCTTTTCGTAGTAGTCATTCAAAAAAAATAATAACAATTATGTTTAATGTCGAGACTCTCTGCGTAGCACAGAAGGAAGGAATATAAAAAAATGCTTATTTTGTGTACAGAGGTGTGAAATAAATAATGACATTAGAAAACCAAGGTTCGAGATTGCATGAAGATGAATAGAGTCTAGTAAGAGTCAAAATCGAGTGAATTAAGGGTAGTTGTTATTTAATGAGAGGTCGTTTGATTTATTATTGAAGGTGACCTTCTCAAAGGAGCCAGGCAGTCTGGCCGGCACTTGGGGAGGAGTGGAGAAGTTGTAGTTGGCCGACGTGGTACTAGACCCTGTTGGCAGGGATTCGGTGACGATTCTCGTCGATTGCGGTTTCAACTTGTTGAGAAACTTTTTCACGCTATTCTCAGTGGCCCCTTTTGTCTCAGCGAATCGAGAATATTCGTTCAGCTTGTTGAGTTTTATTCTTATCGCTAGTAGTATCATTAGAATGAATATGAGAATGGCTAGCGTTGTGAAGATGAGGACAAAATTTTTATTGACCTAAAATATAAAATAATTGTTAGTGTCTCTACTTGTGAGTATGTGGATAGCATACCTTTTCTTTATAGAGAAGAAATCTCTGGTTATAGACATCCGGCTGCCAGCCACCTTTGCACTTGTTACCAGGGTGCTTTTGATAGCCAAGATTTATGAATTCTTCTACCTCAGACTTGGTCATCATTTCAATGTCTGGTATTGGTACATTTGGGTTTCTTATACAAATGTCCTCTGAATGATCTCGGTAGAAGCCATATTCACTGGAAAATAAAAAAGACATTTTAGAATTTGTTCACAGAACCTGCTTCACCGCCTCAAGGAATCAAAAAATTTTCTCTTAGACTTTCAGTGGATCAACTATTACTTGGCTACTAAGTAGTGCTTATCAAAAAGATAATTGGGGTCATTTGAAGAAATATTCACATCGAATTTGTATTCAGCAATCTCTATATTTCTCGAAACTGTGAGATCTGGATAAACTTTTTTTCAATTAGCAGTGCCCTACTGATGAGTCTTAAAGAAGTCGAAACGCGCATGTGGCTGGTTATATGAGCTTCTTTGTACTTCTGTTGAATACATATATTGTTTCTTGTAAACTCTTGTGACTAAAACCGAAAGGATTGGTTTCATCTGATAACCATGAAAATATTGAAATTAGTCGAAGAGAAGCAACACAATTTGGCATTCTTTTGGGTAAATATTATTTTCATGAGTTGAAGAAGAGTTAAAAATCTAGTTAATTAACGTATTTTTCATTTGACCAGAATTTGCATTGTAAAAAGGAGCCACTGAAATCTCAAATAATTGACTTTTAATATCATTCTCCCAAGCGTCCTCCTAAAAAAGACATGACTCTAATGTAAGCTCAATCTAAATTGAACACTCACCATTCAAAGTCTTGTTCCTTGCATTCACATTGCTCAATGTTTTTAAAGAAGTTTATTGATCCATCATTTAGGCATCTAAAAAGGGAATATAACTCATTTTAATCATGAATTCCATATATAAATTACCAACATGCTCGTATTCTTCAGCACATTATATGACCCATGGATACCGAGATGGCAGTCGTTATCGACGTGATGCCACGCTTCAAAGTCCTCTTGAGTACCTAGAAACATGTTTATATTATAGACACGATAATATGACCAAAAGATTCGCTCATGAAAGATTGAATTTGGAGCGACCTTTGATAATGTATTTTCTGTACTCCTAATAGGTGAGCAGGTGATGGATTCGTTCAATTACAGAGAAAATAAATGAGAATTAATCTCAGACAGTCACACTCCGAATAACTCAACAATACATGTACTATGGGAATGGAAAAATAAAACTCTGTCCCTTTTCTGGATGACAATTTTACGAGAATGGAAATGGTGGGATTATTCAAAAACTTGATACAAAAAGTACGTTAACAGGAAAAATTCACAAATCTATCTCTTTTTTTCATCTCAATATGATGAAAGGTTTGATAACTTCAAATGTACCAAAAGAATTTTCTCAATGTTCGTATTCAAAAAATCCCAGAAAAGTTCAATGGGGTCTTTCCAACTTGAAAACTACGCATTGTTTTTAAAACGAATAAACTTGATAACCTGTCAACAAAAGATGTTACCTATGGATGGACAATATAAAAAAGCCTCTATTCACCTTTCTTTTTAGAGACTCTAACTCGAAAAAATTTTTTCATTCATTTAAATTCGTACATTAACAATCTAATCTCTAATTTCGTGTTTTAAAAGCAATAAGAAAACCCTATGCATCCAGAAGAGATTTGTCCGTAGTTTAGACCCAAAGATCGCCACAGCTCAGCCAACGACTACAGTTCTATATCCAATAACCCCGTCCTCAATAGCAATTCTTCTCAATATAATTTATAGAAAAACTATGGAGCTGTTTCCACAAGACTGTTATAACTGAGAAAGATCACAAGTTGAGAGAGGTTACAGATGTACGGATCATCGGAGTTCACTGAAGGTGCTAGGTGCGCCTGTGTGTCAACTCAAATTGATCATTGACGTAAATCTCTATGAATCGCGTTCAAGATATCAGGAATGCAATAAATGTTAGACTTACAGACCCGATTGAACTTTGAGATGTTCTTAAAGTTCATGACGCCAATCAGCCAGTTGACAGCGTACTCTCCATAGCCGTAGAGAGCCGCTTCCATTGCTGACCCGTCGGGTGTCGTGACTAGGCCGGTGAATTTGATCTTTTCGCGATATCTCGAGTAGACCTCCAGAGCGCAATTTGTACAATCTATCGACAGCTCCTCCCAACAACTGCCCTTATCCAGAGAGTACTTGATATGATCTGGCCAGTATTTGTTGTTCATTGGGACTGCGAGAATTATGCCACCATGATTCATCACGTAGATGTTGTGCGGGCCAGTTAGACTCTACATGATTAACCCTTTAAGACCCGACTCTACAATTAAATGATAATTCCAATTTTTCAGGATTAGGCTAAGAATTAAATTTTAAGAACTTTGCGGTTTTTGAGAATTTTTCCTAAAATATTAAGTTTGGGAGATATTCACGGTTTCCATGAAGATGAATGAGGTATATTGCCTCTTTCAATAGAATAATTATGTCTTGTTTCCTGTTATTCAAACACAGTTACATATTTGTGCAAATTTTTAGGCTTCTATACCTTTCACAGTCCAATTTGGAAGAAGTGAAATTCAAAAGCCATTTAAAAAGTTCAGAAATTCAAAACATTAAAAAATACACTTTTGAAAAATACTGAAAAAAAAAATTCAGGAAGAAACGAAATCCAATTAAGAAAAAGTGTAATTCTAAATGGTTTTTATTTTTATCTTTTGTACTGATTAATTTGATAAATTTTGGCTTAGAAAAAAATCTAATTCAACAATCTTCAAAATGTCTCCTTTCTTTGTATATTGAGAGGCAAAATATTAAGGCTTGGTCCTTACTCAAACTCACTTCGATTGAAAAAGCATATTTGAAGAAAAGGTTAAATGCTTGCGGAGAATGAAGATGCACGATATGATCTTTAGGAAATTGACTAAAAGATTTTTTTCATGATTAGTCATAAATAGGGCTATCAAATGCATATTTTTCTTCAAATTATGCATATTTCACGAGCATTACACGTGTATTTCTCAGAAAGTAATGCATATTTTGGGTGGCCCTGGTTATAATCAAGAAGTTGTTAATTTATTAAAGTTATAAATCATAACTCATGTTTTTTATAAAAACCATTTAGAATTACACTTTTCCTCAATTAGATTTCGTTTCTTCCTTATCGAATTTCGTTTTTTTCAATAAAAAGTGTATTTTTTATTCTGTGTGAAACTTTTTAAATGGCTTTTGGTTTTTCCATTTTGAATTTCACTCCTTCCAAATTGGACTGTGAAAGATATACATCGTAAGATGAGAAGAATATTTAAACTCTGAATTGCAAAAGATTTTTCAGAAATTTTTTTAATAAATGACAGAAAAACCTGAAATATATAATCGGAAAGCCTACAACTCTTCTTCAAAATGATGTAACTTGATGTATTTTACGACCTTGGATGCATGAATAACGATAAGAAAAGTCAATGTTGCTCAGGAGATGTGCTCAAATAAAGATGACTTTTCTCAAAACATTTTGTCTCTTCTATCCTGCCACAAGAAAACCTTCAACCGTTGTAGGAAGATGTAATCTAGCAATCAAAGATGATTCCTATTAGTTTACGCAATAAATGAAATACCAAGTGAGAATATCACCTAAAACTTTGACATTCATGGTCTCTATTGGTTTCCCAAAATCACACTCCTTGTATTTGAAATTCTTATAATTTTTGTATTGATTTTTAGAAAAGTCATCATGGAAGCTGGAAATAACAAGGGAAAATGATTAAAAATCAATTTAAAGTCTCCTTGTCAACTATTATTGTCATATTGTAATCAAATCTCAAGTAAATTCTTTGATTATGTCTAAGAAAAACTTGTAAAACGATTATCAGGGACAGATAATGAAAAGGGTAGCCCGTTATTCTTGGTAATGAGACAAAAGAGAAATGTTGTTTTCTGCCAAATATTATTATGACTAACCTTCATCCAAGAACTTCCCCCATCTTGGGAAATGAAGACATCTGCATCATTCTGCTTCAAGTGACTTGCATAATGCCCGCTGGCGATAATGAGGCCAGGTGCCGTTGCGAGAGAGACTGGATTGAAGGCTTTCACTCCGCGTGATAAACTCACCTTGTTGCTGATTTGTAGAGAGCAGAGAGTCTGTGGTTCAAGATTTATTTTATTAAATACCCAGACCATTCGTATTTGCTTATAAAAATTCTAACAAAAATCGTCTTGGACATTTCCTGTTGTGTAAGTTGCAGGGTTGATGACTCTTATTAGAATTCTACGTGTACCCCAACGATAAATCCTACTTTTGAAAATTTACAAATATTTGAATTTGGCGCGATGCGTCTTCCGACGCACTGAAATAAGACCTTGGCAACGTATTCAATTGATGAAAATTGAAAGAAGAAATGACCCTTTCGATGAATCTTCAATAAAATCAGTTGATAAACTCTTGAATGAATATTAATTCAGAAAATACTATTCTTAATTTTCCACAACATATAACCTCCTTTTCACTGCTTATCCAAGGAAGAACATTCTAATCCGCCTAATTCTTTGAATAGACTAATTCTAACTTACATCGTTCTCGGGAAATATGGAAGATAGAGTATCATTGAGATAATCAATGAGGTTCTTATCGTCAATAATGATATCTTCCAAGTGTTGGAAGGCAGTATGATTGAACGGCACTATCGGCGTCTCCCGAATATCCTCATCGCAGCCAGTCTTGTTGACATTCTCGACCTTATCAATTGAGTTCCAGGTTAGGCCGCGGTCATGAGTGATCATTGTCATGAGCTTGTGGTCAAAGACAAACTTTGAGGTTATATAGGTTCCTCGGATGCTGTTGATCCTAGTGAAGTCGTGGATGCCGGTCTTGCGGATGTAAAAGTGATACCGGAGGGATGGTGAGAATATCCGGCCAGTAGCGTCTGAACGGTAAAGAGTACCGAAGCCAGTCTCTGTGGAATAGTGAGTATCGTTAGACATCATCAAGAGTCTTGAATTTTCAGTTCAAGCTCCATCATAAGGTTTTTTAATAGACTTTAATGCGTAGTTTTAGAATAAATTGATATGTTGTTAGTTAGCTCTCTAACACTCTTAAAAACCGACTCCCAGTTCATAGAGATGCTCCTAAATTAATGGGCATTTGCCTTTTTTCAAATTCACACTTTATGAGGTGGAAAAAGTATCATTTTCAATGAAGAACCAGTCATATTGCGAAGCTCTAGTGTGAAATGAATCATAGTCTCTGTTATACTTAGTAGTACTAAATTAGTACAGATTCACTCGGGTTGGTGCGTGTGTACAAACGTTATTTAGCCCATAAAATCACTTCTACTGCTGCGAACACATGGAAAAAGTCCGATCTGGACAAGGATTTATTCGTAATTCATAGAAATTATTCGAAATAAATTCCAATCGTTGCAGTTGAATCATCTAGTTCGAGAATGTAAGACTGCTAAAGAGGATTACCGCTCTCAAAATTTGAAGTAGACCCTGCTGGTTTTCAAGATTGTCTCATGAAAAGAATATCAAAGAATGATATCGAAGCCTTAATACAAGAAGAGAATATGAAGGTTTCTTTGCT
>KL567234.1:2549-21444 GCA_000715275.1 Gyrodactylus salaris
GAAGGAGGGTTTGAAACTATTTACCAAGTAAACTCGTTTTGAAGAAGGAGGATACCGGGATCGAACCCACGCCATATGGGAACAAAACTCTACGCCATCACTAGGTTGGATAAAAATTAATTTGAATGAATAATCTCATATGGCGTGGGTTCGATTCTGGTCTCCTCCCTCCTTGAAACAAATTTACTATGTAAATAGTTTCTAAAACTTCCTCCCCCATTATAACCCCTCATGTGAACCCGAAGAGAGTTAGACTCGGCTATGAAACTCAATTCTAAGAAAAAAAAAATTTAGAAAATATCTAATTTTGGATTTAAAGTCTGTATATACCAGATACAAAGCAATTACACAGTTAAAAATATCGAATCTTAATTAGCATTTATCTGAAATTTGGTTCTTTCATAGGAATATATGAAATTTTGCAAAAATATCTCGCATATGCAAAATTGCTTGATTAGATCCAGGGTTGAAATCAAAATAGCTCCCAAAACTATAGAATTTCGTAATGTGAAACTTTACAGTAAATCGTTTGTAGTATTTAAAATTATGTATGTCACAATAGACATTCTTACCATAAGAAAGGGATAATAGCGTTTTCTTGTAGACTATTTTCCCTAGATCCTAATTCTGTGTTAAGAAGAGCTACTATTTAACATTTGAATTGCACAGTTTTCCAAAGATGCCGCATGATTTTAGCAAAGAACCATCAATCGCTATAAATTAGTCGCTATAAAATTTTAGTCCGGATTTGAACTTCAATATGTCGACTGCTAATTTTTCTCTTTGGAACTTCCGTCGTGAACTGATAATTTCTACATCTTGAATTAAACTTATTGTATCCTCTCTAAAATTGGCATCAACATCTGAATTGTAATCTCCACTAATTATGACAAGGAAAAAGTTTGCATTCGAGAAAATCATTAGCTTTTGGTCCGAATATCGAGGGACGTTAAACTACAGGGAAATGCCTAGAATATACATTTTCTAGGATTACCCTTCATGGATTAAGTTCTCCTCGTGGATATTTCAAACAGAAGTTGGCGAATATGGTTGTTTTACTCGGAATGAAGGATGAAAGAGAAGATTCAATCCAGAAAATAAATTTACTTAACCCTCCTACACCCATAGTGACACTAGTGTCACACTAACTTTAAACGAATTATTTTTGCTTTTATTGAATACTTTTATAGTTAAGACTGGATTATTCTAAGACATCTTTTAAAGATCTTTCGAACGGTATAAAAATCGAAAAATAATTATTACATCTTCCACTAAAAAATAACCTTGAAATTGTAAAAAGTCAAAAAAAAAGTGAATTTTGAATTAAAATACTTAGCGACAAAGTATTTTCTAAATTGCTGGGTAATTAACTGTAAACTAAATGAAATCTCCTCTTTCTGAAACTGTAATTAATTTTTTAATAGCTATTATAATTTTTTCGTAATTTGGGTAGTAATTGGCGTGACACTATGGGCGTCCTATGTATTTCACACTATATAAATGTCAGGGATTTTTAACTCAAAAATCATTTATGAGGGAAAGACAATGTCACATTTTATTTTGTCCACCATGAAACAGTAGACTTCTAAGAATGGAGAACTTGATCCATAACGGGTATCATGACACGTTAGGGAAGAAATGTACGTTATCTTCTGGAAATGAATTATAGGGTTTTCTGGAGATTGAAATCCATTATTCTATCGCTCAGAAACCTTGAAGGGGATTAATAAAAATATTTAATAAAACCTTACGAATTTAACAAAAAATCTTTTAAGAAACTGATGAATTAGAATCTTAAGGTAGTGGGTTGAGATTTTAAAAGTACTTTATTAACGTTTCTACATTATTACATCATCTTAAAAGGCATGCGAGAATGTCCAGGATATCTTTGGGGAGTTTTTTCAGAATAAAAAAAATGTTTCATTTGATGAAAAGTTCACTTTTCATTGTCAATCAACTGATACGGCCTCTGGTATGTGCCAGTCAGTATGAGCTCCGACCTCTTGAGCTTCGTGAAGCCTTCCCTGCTCTGAAAAAAGTATTCATGATAAGAGAAAATAGTAAACTTTTTTCGATAGGATCTATAAATTCTTCAAATCTCAATTATATATATACTTGTGAGTAGTAGATGAATAGTTGAAATAAAAATGATGCGATAATTACTATTAGGAGAGTAAGAAAAGAATAAATTTTTCTAAAATTTAAATTCTGCAGCAAAATTCAATTGCAAATAATTACTGCCCTGATTATTGTGCATATTTAAATTAATTTTATGCATATTTCAAAGAAAATTTTCAAGTGACAAAATGCGTACTTCTGGTAGCCCTAAATATTGAGATGGACGCATAATTAAGTCACTGAAAATTTCATTCGAGCATAAAGAAATGCAATTTTCCTCTACTTTGACTGTTTGAAAAATACCAAAGATTAAAGTGACTTTATAATAAAAAAATCGAGATAAAGTGGAAATTTGGGTAAAGTAAACATGGATCAGAGGGAATGATTAAATCCATTAGTTTGGGATTCCAGTTCTCTTCCTAATTTCAAATTCCACATTTCCTTTCTTTTTTCTCAAGATTTAAATGCCAAATTCCGTCACACCTAGTTAATATTCCCAATAAATCTTTTCTCATCCTCTTTGAAATCTCTATTTTTGTTTTACAAAAAGGAAAACTAACTTGATCCTTGATTAGAAGCTTCCATGAGCCATGGGCCTTTTCGCCCCAAAAGTGAACAGCGTTAAAGGGCCACTTGTTGATCGGCTCTGATGTCTGGTCACTCCAGCGTGTGTACATCATCTTCACCTTGGTTCCTGCACGAGAGAAAAGGACCCGTCATTATTCTGTTCGTAATAGGTAGCTCTCTAGCAGTGATAACTTTTATCTCGAATATTATATTATGGAAGTCAACGAAAATTGTTATTTTATGCCAAAATCTTTTAATCACATGTTTATCCAACGTGTTTATAGGATGTAGCAGAGTTATTTGCTTCTGTTACGAGATCGAGGTTTTTATAACATTATTTATTCCCCCCATCATCCCAAATGTTTAGGGGGGTTTCTTGGGAATTTTATTGTAACTTTTACTAAAACACCAGAAAATATCCCCTCTGTTATTCTTCTGAAAGAGAATATTCATGTTTCATTTGAAAGTGGGTTAATATGACGCGGCTTTTGCTTAATTTTCTTGAACGAGAGTCGAATACTGCTTTTTTGGAGACTTTTATCCATATCGTACAGTTTCGAGTAATATAGGATCATGAAATAAGATCACGAGAAATCGCTTTAAATTGCTCAATTACATGATGAAGAACTAATTCTGAGGCTATTTCCATCTTTCGTGCGCTTTAAATCTATCTACTATGGTCGAAACTTTAATGTGTTAAAAATCTATATACAGATAAATTCAAATGGCCGCCATCGATTTTCTCGCTTTTTAAAGGCTACTGAATGGAAATATCGATATATAGTCTGTTCAAGCAAATTATTCCGCTCCTAAAGAAAATCAGATTGTTTGAAATCTCCGTTTAGATTTCGAAATTCTGGCTAATTCTTAACTAGATATCGCGTCACCCTAACTAAAGGCTTTCAATTGAGAACGTTTCTTCTAAGGGATAGTATTTTCCATGCAGTTCCCAAATATTACTCTTATCTCTCACAAAATTTTGAGATAGTCGAGAAAATCCCAGTTTAAGCGCAAGTTCAAATTAATTTGATTTTCATACACAAATTATTTTGGCCTATTTCCAACACCTAGAGTAAATATTTAATACACAGTACGGAGATGTTCTTGTACCTTGTTCAGTACTTCTGTGAATGGAGTAGAATTTTGGAGGATGATAATATTCGTCAAAATTTAATACACAATTCCTTGTGAAATCTATCTAAAAGAGGTAAAATCAAAAAGCAGTGCCCTACTGAATACGAACTCGTTAATAAAAGTTGATTAAAGACGTCTATATTATGAGACGTGATTTAGGATTTTGGGAATAATAAGCTTAATTTTCGCCAATTTTTATCTATGAATTGCATATTTTAGACAGAAATTTGTTCCGATATGCATATTTTTAAGATAACTGTGCATATTTTGGGTCATCAGACTACTCTTACCTCATCAGACTCATACATCAGTAAACATTATATAGTAATTATAAATACCTTCAAATAACTACAATTAAGCCCTTGGATAAGCACTACTAATAAGTAGAAGAGGTTGAAAGTGGGATTTGATCAACAGATTTTTTTTCTTAAAAATTTGACGAAAAAAGTGTTTCATCACAGCTTCATCTTAAATAAAAGTGTTTTCCTACTTGAGAGTAGTTCTTTTGCAAAATTTATTTAGACCTGGTTCGAGAAATTCAATTATCGAATTCGCATTCAGTATGCTTCATGAAACTGCAGGATCTGGTTTGACTTTTGATTTTTAAACTGAAAGAAATCTCCTCCCGTGGTTTAATAATTTCATTATTATGTCTATGAAAATAAATTCACAAAAGGAACTCCTCAAGGATTCTCTAGGGTTTGTCTGTCTTACTTTAATCAAATTATTGTTTTCTTTTTAAATCAAGAGAAAATATATTTTTTCATCTTCAACATGTTTACTTTTTCATGTAAATCTTGAGTTTGAATGCGTTAGTTTATTCCTTGTATGTTATTCGTCCGAATTATGCATTACATGAAAGTTGTCTGCAAGTCATGTTAACATTGAATAGTAAGGGAAATATTTAATTTGTGTCAAAAACCAAATCCCTAGAGGATTTTTGTCTCGGATAGGCATTTTGAAGATTACAGACGTTTTTTCGAATTCTTGTAAACTGTTTTTATGCTACAAATATTGAGTAATACAGTCTCAATCGGCCATTTCGGAGCTCTTTTGCATCTATTTTGACCCCTCTAATCAACCATGACCAAAGAATAGTCCCAGAAGATTTATTTTGTGACATTTTTAAAAATCAGAATAATTTCAAAAAAAAAAAGAGAATTTCGGGTCAAAAATTAGTTTCTATCAAATGAAAAATAATTTGCCATAACCATGTATTTTTCAAAAAAATAAATTCTGAAAACCTTTTTTTAACCACTCCTAAGAACAGGTTTTTTCGAACAAAACATACATCAAAATTTATCCCAAGAATATAATTACAGGATTTCAAACATTTTCAGGCCAAAAAAGGTAAATTTTTCATTTTTTGAAAGATCACATAAAAAGAGATTAAGAGTCTCTGAAAATAAAAAATAGTTGACGAAGATTTTTTTTTTAATTTCTACAGTTTTAACTGCTTTTAAAAATGTCATAAAAAAATATTTTTCTTCTGAAATGTCTTAAAATGGCTCTAGAAATGCATTGAAAATGTGTGGCTTATTATTCAAGATTTTCATTCTTAATTTAAATTGTGATTCTGGTCTTGAAGAAAAATTTTAAGAAGCCATTTTCTGATAGGTTTTTCTCTACGTTTTTCAGGTCTATTTTTTGAAAAAAAAACGACAGAAAAATCTGAGAAAACATATTTTCTTGAATAGACGTGATTTTCTCCATGATAAAATCTGGATAAAAACTAACCAAAGGGAGAAATGAGATCCATTTCTATGCTACCGCGATTGATTGAATAGAGTGTGGTCACCAACGTGACATGTTCCAGGTGCTCAATCAGTTGACCGCAGCCTGTAATCTTGATAGTTATCGACGCCTTCCGCGTTAGGGAGAAGCCGTAGGGATACCGCTTGGGTAAGAGGTTATACTTGCAAGTGATCCGTTTCCCAACGCCGTACGGCGTATGCCGGTACCATTGGTCAGCTCCAGTCACCAGCTTGAAGACATTCAAAAGACCAAAGCCGTATTTCGGACTGAACCTTAGGCCCGCGCCGTTCGTCTCCCACTCCTCAGGCTGGCCGATGCCGGCCGATTCACTCGACTGCACAATCAGGTGTTGGATGTCTCGCCATGTCAGTCTGGGTCTAAGGGGGATTTGCAATCAAAATTTTGCCATGGAATGGAGGGAAAATATAAATCCGAAAACTAGGATGTCTCAAGTTTTTAACACTTGAAAATATCACTGAATTAAGACAAGGTACTATTCTAGTAATATTAGATCAGAACTTCTAATATTCATCTTTCATGAGAATAAGATTTAATTTGACGCAATTTGATTTATTCATCAATAATTCGGAGCTTTTTTTAGAAAAGAACTTGTCAAATTTTATATTTTTTCTTATCAATAAAATGTTTTCAAAATAACAGTGATATATTATGACTAGAATAGATACATATTTTTTTACAGAATTTTTGTAGAAAATATCAGATTCAATCATTTCCCTTACCAAATATCTTAAATATTTAATTTGGGGTTTCATTTCTCGAATCAATGATAAGAAGAGGTAGGGTAGAAAAGAATTTTTCTTCCACATGAATGAATCGAAAGTTCATCCACTACAAATATTGACCCCTTTTTCACACCTAAAAGTGAGACCCCCTCAATTACTAATTACAACTATTCATTAACCAATGGAAAGAACGACGTCTCTCATTGGCTAGATTGGTATGTTCACAAAATGTCAACATATATTTCTAGGTACACTAGAGGCACGTCTCAAAGAGGTTAAACTTATCAAATTGAATTACTCTTTCTCTAACGCCAAAGCGATTGCGCCAGCAACGAACGAAGCTGACGCCGAGGTCCCTCCATGGTCCACAGTGCATTTGCCGTTGACGTCGGTAGTTACGACAGTGAAAGTCCCATTCTTCCATCCGCAAAAGGCAGAGGTCATTACCGCGGCACATTGCTCGTTGAATGGAGGTGCGCTGAGGTCATCAGAGATGCTCGTGACCGCTATGGAGTACGGCTGACTTACGTAGCCATCGAATGCGCAAGAGTCTCCAATTTGTCCCCCGTTTCCTGAGGCCCACACGTAGATGTTACCGCGGCCATTGCGACCCTGTATATTGTGAGTGTATTTTAATCATAAACTTGTCGTAAAAGTATGTGTTAATATATGAACAGCTAAAACGGGTCTTACATATTTTATGCTATTCTCAAAAGCTCTCAGGGTGAGTTCCCCTGGACCTTCGATTGTCTGGCCATCATCCTGCGGTCCCCAACTGGAGCTGTAAATGTCGACTATTTGATTTCGATGACTCAACGCTATCGCCTCCTTGTAATCGAAGAGGGCTCCCACTAAAAGCCGGATACCTAGTAGAAAATAAGTGTTTTTGATTAGGTGATTCCTTACCATAATTATTAACATATATCCAACAAGGCAATATCAAGCTTTTCTGATATTACTACAATTTATCTAGAGAAAATGTAATACTCTCTCAATTAAGAATTTTTATCAATTTTGCTTCTGCGCAGATATTTTGGCAATTGTTTCTATAGGTACAATGTAAACGTAAAAAGGGCCTTAAATGGAACCTTAAATGTGAACAGATGATGTATTCATCGATACGGCTGGATTAGACTGAATAAAGTACCATAAGAAACGGCATATTTAATACGTGAGTTTCAAGAGAATTTAAAATCAGAAATATGCACGAAACATGGCTTTAGAGATATTACCGATAATCTTTGCTCCGTATGCAACGCCAACTCCGCAATGTCTGTTATTAGCCTTCATTACAATCTGTCCAGCACACCTTGTCCCGTGTCTATTGGTGGGAATAGATAAAAAGGGTTAGTAATCATTTAGGTTACCAAATGCATATTTAATTTTTTTTACATATTTTACGTGTTTTTCACGTTGAAAATTATATTTTTGCATATTTCTAAGATTATTGTGCACATTTTTCTGAAAAGAATGCATATTTTGGGTAGCCCTAGTAATCATTATGATATAGCTGATGATAAATAACTTTTTAGAGCAGTTAGAGAAGAAAAGCATATTTTAGCATATTTATCGTCAAAAAGCATATAGCATATGTTGAGATGAATGAAGCATTTCATAGGTTCTAAAGTACTAATTAGCAAGAAAAGCGTACTAATTTATTTTTTTGAAATGACTTGACAACAGAATAACTATGGGTTTTCCATACGATCAGTTAGAGTAGGATAAATTTTTGTTCTAAGCCGCAATTTTAATCAAAATAAATGAATTATCACTATTTTATTGAAGAGGCTTCTCATTTTAATTTGTATGCCGCGATTTATCTCATTATTTTATGCATAATCAAGCATATTTTGAGCATATTTCTGGTAAAAATATTTTCTGGGCGCTCTAGTAATCATCTAGAACCCCTTATTCACGATCGTTATTAAAACAACTTTAAAATATCAAATAAATTTCAATATTCATAAATTCACATAAAATCATCGTTCTTGGTTATCTGTACAGATGTAGTAATCATATAAAAATATATTTTTATTAAAAAATTGAAACATTCGAGAGAATAACAGGGAGAAATGTGACTCTCTATTCATAAGATTGAAGTGAGATGCAATGACGCTGTACTGTATTATCGAAAAACTTTAATAGACTTGTTCTGGGGGCAACCAAATGTCTAAAAGGTATACTCTCAGACCTTGATTGTTGATGCAAGGTTTAATTGGAGATAAATTATATTTTTCTATAAGTTTTAAAGAAAGTTATCAATATGATTTTGTCCAAAGAGGTGTTAGAGATTTGAAAATGATCAAATTATTTCTTTGGTTATTCCCTTTTTATCATTTATTTTAAAGTATGTTTTTCTCATACTGAATTGAGATAATTTAAAAATATTTTCAAACTGTTTTCAAATTACTAATTTTTCATTATTTTGAGACAGAAATCAATTATTCTACATAAGCTTGAGTAGATATGCTTCTCTTCCGGGCATAAATATGCTGCTGCTTCAAGAATTTTGTGGTAAAATATCTAAATCTGAATGATTTTGTCTTCGTTTAATTTTTGAGTAATTATTTGCGGTTAATAAACACTCCCTTTTTATTTTTGGATGTGAATTGAATTTCAATGAAATAGCTCTGTTTTTCTTAAAATAATTTTTCTTCTCATCCTTCATAAAACTAATCATGACGATATTCTTCAATAAAAATGTTTTTTTTTTCATAAAATAATTTCTCTCAAAATCAGATCTTTCGAAAAGATATTTTGCAAGAATTATGTAAAGAATTAATTTCTCAAACCAATCATGACTGAAATCATTCCTTAAATATCATTCATAATTTTCGCTCACTCCTGCGGTAGCCAGATGCTTCCTGTCGATTCGGGACTCGGGTCACGATCGTTGTCAACGACGTCATAGCTGTTATCGAAATCCTAAAATTACAAAATTAGAATTTATGCAGTTCTTGGAATAATGAAAAAAACTAACGGCGTTATCTCTAAGGTCAGGGTGATTGAGTTCTATCCCAGAATCGATCACCGCTATCCGTACACCTCGACCAGTCACATTGTATGTTAGGGTAGCCGGCAAAAAGTTCATACTTCTCGTGTCTAACTTGTCAGTCTTGGGATCATAGTTCAACTGTATCAGAAAAGATTTTTTAGTAGAGAAATTATGATACAACTGGGAAAATTATGTTATAAAATTAGATAAAATAAGGCAACTTGTATGTTTCATTTTTATAGGGGTCCATATTCGGCCTAAAATAGTTGCTAATTTTCATTCCCAACCAGTCTTGGATAAAAATAAGATTTTTCCTTGAATATTGGTTTTGTGAATTTATTCATACAGACTTCCAAGGAAGACTAAACCCACGTAATTCAAATATGCACTGAATACTATTTTCAATTTCAACAGAATAATTTTTTATTGTAGTAATTTTTTTTGATTAATCGTGTTCTTTAGAAAATTATGAATGAATTGTTGACGATCTTCATTCTAAAATTTACTACGTTTTCAAATTCATTCAGTGATCTTGACCAACCGAATATCTGCATTGTGAGACTATATCTTGAGTCACATCGATCAAGACTTTAGCAGTCAATCATCATGAAATGAGTTCTGTCATACATTTATGCGTTTTCTTTTATAAGATTAACTCACCATGTACCATTGTAAGGGCCAGAGGGGGTCTTTAAATAGGGTCTTCATGAAATGATATGACGAGAGGGTGAAAAAGTTAATCATTCGATGATAGAACTTTGGGTACGGATGGAAGCGCTTCACACGTTTCCTCAGATGAAATCTTGAAACTCTATTTTTGGGATTTTGGAAAAATGTATTCTTTACCTGTATTTAAAAAAAGTATTAAATGAAAAGTTGCCAAGATTCCACTAATGGTTGAACTCACAATTTTATATGGAATGTGATTAACCTCTGTGGAGTTTGCGTAAGAAAAACGATATAAAAATGCATCATTGACTAGCTATGGTGAGGTAGAGGGAAATGTTATAAATTATGATCTAACCTGTTCAATAAATCTAAGATGAAATCCATCTCTGAGGAGATTGAATGTCTCTTCTGTGGGATGGTCATGAAATTCCAGAATGACTGAGGACTGCTGCATTTCAGTCTGTGTGTAAGCGACCAGCAAAGTCGCCAACACTGCCGGCAAATAGAGGCCGCCTAGAAAGAATTATATATGAATTGCAATTATAGAGAAAATAAGATATAATTCTCAGAGATTGAGGATCCGTTAAATTTTGGAAAAAAAATTAAAACTTCCAGGCTGGTGTGACCCGCTTCAAAAATATCAATCTTCACAAATATGCGAAAGTATGCAAAATAATTAAATTATGCAATAATATCCGCATAGGTGTTTTTAGTATTGAAATATCAATTTTTATAGAATTTTTAATGTATTTCTTCGTTCTTCAAGCTAGGATACACATTTGCAAGGAATAATTTTAGGTATTTTGTTAAATCACGCTTGTCTTATTCATCATGTGAAGGCTGAGAGAGATAGAGGAATTTTTACCCAAAACATCTCGTAAACTAAAGCATTTAAGAACATCTACATCTGATTTCCCCAACTCAATGTTAATTCTTTACAAGATTATTTTGCATTCTTTTTGTAGTTGTTACAGAATAAAACAAATTAATTCATGAAAAATGCTTGGATCCGTCTTTCTGAAGAAATTCTAAATAATTTTTTGACCATCTCACCTCTAACATCTTAGGGACCTTGAATTACACATAAACTGCATAAACGTGTTTTATCTTCGTAAAATATCGAATGTAATTATTACATTCAACATAAAATAAAACCCAGTTTGATTTACTAATATTAACAGGAGATCTCTGAAAGAAATAATGACCAATTGTTTTTTATCTTTTTATGCACAGAGAGGTAATTGCGTTCTCAACTTGAAAGAAGGAAAACTCTTTGTTTGTAGTAAAATTTGACATTTAAATGAAAAATAATATTTCAATGAATAATAGTGGAATAGTAGTATTGATGAATCCGCTACTCTATAGTTTGTGTATTTCTAATCTGATAAATCAATCATTGCCTCCCCTATCTGAGGTCAGCCGTTGATAGTAACAACTTGTCATTTTACTCATCCTACTCATTAGTACCAGGTCAGTGTTGGTTGATATGAGTAGTTCATCAGAGATCATATTTTCTGATTGGGTTAAATTCAAGATCACTCGATTCATATTCTTCCTGTTGCAAAATGCGAGCAACATCGGTCAGGCATTTCTGTATACAACGGAAGTGCGATAACATTTTAATCTATGAAATCTCTACTAGAAATTAGATAAAATAATTCATTCAAAATTATCTCACGATAAGAAGACATCAAATTAAATATTGCATTGGTCTGATGACTTTATCTATAAGTAGATATTCACTGGTTTAGGTTTAAGGAATTAATGGTTCCTATCCGAAATTTGTCTAATAATCATCTATTAAGGCGATCATAAAACTCTTGAACTAGCTGAGATCGTGCATGAGATAAGAGATCATTAAAAGTATATTCTTCATAATTTTAGACATGTCCAAATATTATACAAGAAAAAAAAAGTATTGAACCATTCTTATAAACAAACCAAAAATACTTCCCCCTTTCCCGTATAAATAGATGCACACGTTATCAATTGGAAAATACAACCGTAAAATCTAACCCCTTTTTTCAATATTTTATCATTTGGAACCTTGGAGATATATATCCAACTAGATTTATAACAAAAGTTGATACCTGTTTCCATAAGCTAGATGATAATATCATTTAATTTCACTAAACAAAATCAGGCATCTGTAGAGAGGACAGTATACCATTTGAATAGAGTTAGACCCTAGATTTCTGTAGACATTATCATTCTATCCGCCTTATGAGACTTCAATCAAAGTAATCAAGTCTGGAAGAATCCTATTTATTGGATTTTACACGGACGAAGGAATTACTTTATTATTCTTGCATAATGGAGTTACCGAGTAGTAATAATACTTTGTAAATTATTACAACATGTTTTTCTCTCTTGTAATTGCTCGGAATGAAAGGTTAAAATGATCATTTAAAGGCCAGATCTTACATGTTTAAAATATATATTCTTTGAAATGATTTAACCTTTTGATAAAATATGTACACCCACCGGTTCTTACTTGTTGTGATTCAGAACTTGTGGATAAGCGATGCCTGTGTCTTTAGAACTCGGGGCCTCTTTGAAAAAGGTTCTTCGTTCATTCCCGTTTCTTGATACATATACCTTTACAGGGTTTTAAATCATTTTCCCCCAGATCTCAGAGTCTCGAGAAATATAGAGGATCTTGAATACAAAATTGATAATGTAATGTCTTCAAAAAGGCACTACTAATGAGTATAAAGGGTTGACAATGAGATTTGATAAACTACGAGTTGATTTCTGTATTCAGAGACAATCAAAAAGAATTCTGAAAAATTGGAAAAAAAGTGATTCATCACAACTCTATTTAAAATAAAAGTGTTTTCTACTTATGAATACTTCGTATGCTTCATATCTTATGAAACTTTTTTTCAAAAAGCAGCTCATGGTAGCGTCAAAGTTTATGGGTAACCGTTACTCGGGTCAAGCGTATCTTTACAAATAAATAAATTATAAAATCCAACATGGCTCACATGTTTACTTTACTCTAAATTGATGGTATTAATTTGACCATAAAATATTACTTTTTTTCAAATTGAAGAACTCTGCTTTTGTAAAAAATAGCACGTTTTGAATCATGAAACCAAGAAATCCTGGATCCTTGGATTTTATAAAAATCTTCTTTATGACAAAGACACACTGGGAAATAAAATTTTTGAATCTAGTGTGTCCCACATGCAGCAGGATTAAGGGACATGTTTCAAATTTTATTGAGGCACGGAGATAGTTTATTTAATTATTCGAATTGAATGTTTTCTTCTTCAAAGCTCACTCGATAAAATGTATAGAAGATATAATTGAAAAGGGGAAGCAGTTTAAACAAAATGGTTTGTTTTTTGTTTCAAATTTAAATCCTCAATGCACTAGAGATTCCTTAAATGTTTATGGTGACTGGGTTTTGGAATTATATAAATTTCCTCTGATCTCGATCATACAAATTCCATCTTTACAAAGACTAATTAATCATGTGTTCATTTAGAAAATCCTTCGAGATATTGAACATAAATTTCCTCTCTGAAATGTAAATTATTGATAATTTAAAGCCTGATGACTCATCAGTGATGGGTTTGGTCACTCAAAAAGTCAACTTTAGGCAACATTACTTGATGAAAAATTTAGGAGAAAAATCATTTTACCAAATTTTTATCCTTCCGAATTCAAGACATATCCTCTCTGTTATCAGACTTGGTTTTTTCGTAAGTTACAATATCTGTTAATTTGCATTACTGAAATTCTATGTACCAAGTTTCACAATCAAAGTTGTAAATAATTCAAGATTTGGTATGAGAAAACCAACGCAAGTCTTTCTGAATTAGCCTTTTTCTAGGCTAACTATTAAATACACCTCGTTCAAATACACCTTGACCATATTTTAATAAACATTTATTAAATTGGTATAATATCATCTTGGAAATTATTCAATTATGAAAACTACAAAAGACACACATTTTTGATCGAATCAATACTTGAATCAGTGGCTTGTTTTATTTAGAAAATTCTCTTCACAAAAAAATATAATCTTTAGAATTTTTTAAACCGTAATTTGGTTGTAAAGGCTTAACTATTCAAATCATATTTTTATTTATTTTCAGAATTGCTGGCACCCTGCATGAAAAAGTGATATTAAAATTCACTTGAAATTATGATTAAATTCAACGTTGGAGTTATTTTCAAAAATATTTGCAGAATTATTTAAAGAAAAAACGTGTTGCCCTCAACGATCAACCATCTCTGGGCGTGCTTCTTTGGCAACAAGTTTTCTTCACTAAAGAATATTATAGCCTCGTATAGAAGCTAGAATAAGTTTTTTTTAAATAGAAATCAGCCTGATTGAATGAGAGAGGAAGACTTTTTAATTTTCATAAAGACAACTGAAGTAGAGGATGATCACCCACCCTCGAAACGTATTGTTGTTCCCCGTTGTTATTGTTACAAACCCTGTTTGATGAATGAAATTATTTTCCTAACAAAAAGTCTTGCAAATACTAGGTCAACTTGGCTGCTTCATAAACTCGACTCACTCATTAGAAACATGTCTGTGTATTAATCTTTCTTGATTCTTCTAATATTGAATTCCTTTAGTTAGAAAATCCCATAACGAATTAGGGTTTCTCCTTGGCTCCTTAACTGTGTGTGTACCTGATAAGTTGATTGTCTTCAATATTAATGAATTTCTCTACTTATTTCATTTCTCAATAGAGAATACAAGGTTTCTTCTCGTTCTACTTTCAAACTAACGTTACAACCAATCAGAATCCTTCTTCTTACTATTCATTCAACTGTTTACAACTTTAGATGGGTTCCATCTAATGATACTTTTATTTGTGAATTATCAAATGTTTTGAGACCTCTTTGTTAAAGGGAGCATTTTTATTAACCCGCGTACACCCAGGTATTTAAACACTGAAAATATTGTAATTTATACCTCAGAATAATTTTTTTCCTTAATTTACAAGAAAAATATTTCAACTTAGTTTTCTCGGAGAAATATTTTTAACTTTGTAGTAATCTTAGGATGACCATCTTTAAATCAAATTTTTTTTGGCAATTTGAATGCAGAATGTCAAAGTTACATCGGTTTTGCCATAAAAATGGCATTTCTGTTGAAAGCAAAACTTTGAATACTTGTATAATTATAAGTAGAGATAATTACACCAATCAAAAGCTCATTCCTTTATCTATGAAATGTGATAAGTCTTCTTCTTACTTTTTCTTATCTGGACACCAAGGGGTTTAACACTGCTTAGTAGCAGTGCAAATTTCATAATGTAGAATCTTGAGTCTTTATTTCATGTTTTATGCGGATCAATTTTTGTTTAAAAATTCAAAAAAATTAGGATTTTCCGCGCTGTTTTTTACCCTGAATGGTGATATTTATACAAAAGTTGACTCTTTTATCAGTTTAGACATGAATATATACAATCAAAGGCTGTATTTTGAAAAATATATAAAAACTGCTCTCCTTTTGAAATCAACTTTAAAACCAAGAATTTAGAAAAAGATTGATTTTCATAAAAAAATGTTTTTGTTCTTGGGGTCAAATTCTCTAAATAATCCAAGAATTATTCTTTTGTGCATTCAACTCTTAGAAATATGTAAATCAAGTGTTGTATTAAATATTTGAATTATCTCGTCAAATTTTAAAGAATTCTTTCACGAGATGTGAATACAAATTTAGAATATTTTACTACATAAGGTTAAGTTAAATTTGGAAAGCTTTTTGGAGATGCCTTTTTATCATAGATCCTTTTGTACTATCCAAGGATTAGAAGTTATTCCCCTAAAGATAGTGAGAGATCTGTATTTAGATACATGTGAAATGATTAATTACCTGCGAATAGCTTCAAGAGTCATTCTAAATATAGGATGCTTGTGCAATGCATATTATCGGGGCGTCATAATTGGGGCGCCTGAATGCTAGCATTTCAAACTAGAATGGTTCCGAATTCATTTTTTATACTAGGGCACTGCTTTTGAAATAAGAACACGAGAAATCGCTTTAAATTGCTCAATTACACGATGAAGAACTAATTCTGAGGCTATTTCCATCTTTCGTGCGCTTTAAATCTATCTACTATGGTTAAAAATCCATATACATGGCCGCCATAGATTTTCTCGCTTTTTAAAGGCTACTGAATGGAAATATCGATATATAGTCTGTTCCAGCAAATTATTCCGCTCCTAAGGATAATCAGATTGTTTGAAATCTCCGTTTAGATTTCGAAATTCTGGCTAATTCTTAACTAGATATCGCGCATCAGTCACGTCTTCCTAACAAAAGGCTTTCAATTGAGAACGTTTCTTCTAAGGGATAGTATTTTTCATGTAGTTCCCAAATATTACTCTTATCTCTCACAAAATGTTGAGATAGTCGAGAAAATCCCGGTTTAAGTTTTGGCGCAAGTTCAAATTAATTCGAATACGATTTTCATACACAAATTATTTTGGCTTATTTCCAACACCTAGAATCAATATATTCCTTGTGAAATCATGTCTAGATTACGATTGTGCGCGATGTAAAAAAGTTAAAATAAAAAAGCGATGCACTAGTACATAGTATGTAGTACATACTGATTGCGGTAGCATTCGAAGTTGGTCCTGTTTTTTACAACTAATACAAGGCATTTGAATTTAATTCTCTCATCAAGGTAAAATGAAAATCTCTTGATACAGGTAAGATTTTGTCTTCTGGTTAGAAAAAAATATAATTTTGCATAGATTTTCGTGAAGTTATTCATAAATAATAATAATTCCCATCAAATGTTATAATTTTCCCAATAATAATATCGATTTGTTGGCATTGAAATAATATTTCTCCATTCATATTATATAACTAACCTACCCATTTTTTCCCCTTCTCTCTCTCCGAACAGAGATATCTTTCCGTGCACTAAATACTACATGAATACTAACAAGGGCACTCTACAATAAGATTGCAGCTATTCTTACCATTGCAATCTTTCGAGAATATCCAGCATGTTATATCAACTTGTAAACTATCGATTCTATCCTTAGCTCGTTACCGGCCTAGCTGTTTATGTAACTGTATTTAAATTAAATATTAATTAATATTTTTACAAAATGTCAGATTTTAGTTCAAGCGAGCATTGAGGTGGAATTCAAATTTAATACTTGCCTACTCCTCATTGAACTACGAAAACATAGCAATCATACAACCCTTCAACGCTCAGTATTCAACCGCTGGAACAACCTACATTGGAAGACGATATCTCTGAAATTATATACGATTTCTCTGCCTTGCACAAATTTCAAGAGTAAGCATAGTTCAGAAATCTTGTAAATAATACCAGAATCGAGCAAAAATTTTGAATTCTTTTTAAATACATGTAGCTTCTCTGTTTTAGATCAGAATTTGATTTTTTTCTTCTTTTAATTGAGCCCTTGTAGTGAGATTCTCCTCAAACTTTGGCTATGTATTCTCAAGACTGTAATCTATATACAGAAAGAGGAAAAAGTGTTCATTTGATTCTCTAAATTTATTATTTGTGATACACAATAGGATTTTCCAATCAACTCAACAATATGAATAGATCTTTCTAAACCTTAATTTCAGAGTGTATCCAATTCTCAAAGTAGGATGGAACAAGAAAATGGATATAATAAACACTATCAGATAAAAATAATCCTGATCCGGAAAAATTGTTCTAAATCTCTTTAAAAAAGATTTTTAGGCCAGATAAAAACCAGTTAAATTTAAAAAAAATCTATAAATTTGCCTAATTTTTCAAGAAATCAGCTAAGAAATTTCGGAAAAATGTGGGACCAGTCGAAGAACGGGCTTAACATCATTTATCCTGGATCTAAATTACTTTCTGTGTAAACACATCTTTTGAACTGAATTATTTTGTATTTGACTGAAACTTTGACAAAAATCACCCACTCTGATCTACTACTTTGTAGTAGGTGAAACTTTCACTTGAAAATATTTTGTATTGGTTTGACGAACAACTTTTTAAAATTCTAATCAATAACTTTCGCTCGATATTCAAAAGAAAAACATGATTCTCTCAATCAATTCGAATTCGTCAACTTTTGTCAAAGTACATTAAAATGAACATGTTATTCTTGATTGTTTCGTGTATTGTTTATCGAATAGAGTGTGAACTTTCACATTTATAAACACTTTTATCCCATAACTGACAAGTAGGCTTCATCCAAGTTGATGTAGATTCCATTTGAGCTCAGCTTTGTATAAAAGAACTGGGTTAGAATTCTTACGTTTACAACTTTAATTGAATTGCCTCAATTACAGTTTTATGTTTTCATTCCTTAGGAGGTAGACAGGTTTTTTCGTGTCAATAAAACGATTTTGCAGACAAATAAAATCGTTCTAGATAAACTTGATTTCGATATGGATTATTACCTGTGTGTGTACGTGTAATTGCTGATTTATGATCTCGAGAGGTGCTTGAGGGGGAATTTCCCATTTGAGATTAAGTTCTAATTCAGTACAGCTGAGAATTTTGATCCTACTCTAACGGGCTGAACTGAAGATTCCACTAACGTTTTCTAAGGTTGCAAATCTAGTTTTTATTTGGGTATTATTTTGAATATTAAGGATTTCTAAACTTTCGATTTTGTTAGGTCGATTCATCTCAATCCGCACTTTTAGAAAAAAAATTTTTTTATTATATCTTTTATTCAAAAAACTATTTCATTTCAAAATAATCTCCATTCGAATCAATGGTCTTCTGCCATCTTAATGGAAGTGTGTTTACGCCTTTGGACCAGAATCTTCTGTCTTTAGAGGCGATATACTCATCGATAGCCATTCTAACTTCATCGTTGTTTCTGAATGATTTCCGGGCTATGTGATGTTGTAGTGATCGAAAGAGATGATAATCTGATGGAGCAAGATCTGGAGAATATGGTGGATGTT
>KL567235.1:9574-20952 GCA_000715275.1 Gyrodactylus salaris
TGTTCAAAAATCTCTTTTTCTTCATGATAAATGGGTCTTTTTGAAGAACACAACGAGAAAAATCGTGGCAAAATTATCTCGCCCTAAGAAGTCTCTATTCCAAAAGCAGGTTGTCCTGTGTGCTCGGTTGGATATGTAAACACCAGTGTATGTTGCGAAAAAACCGACAGCCAAATCTATCCACTACGCCCGTCAGTGGCGTTTATTTGACAATAAGTACATTATTTCAGGAATACTGTTTTTATCGAAACCTTACCGATTGCAATATATTTTAGGTTGTTTAGAATTTTTAAACGCCACTCAAAGAACGAATGAAATATGTGTAGTTTTCGGAGATGATGCCGTCAATATTAACACAACTCAACGATGGTTCAATAGATTCTGGAAAGAAGATTTCAGCATTCAAAATCTGGAAGAGTCTGGCTGATATTGATGACAAATTGGATATGGAGATACAAGCATACAAGGATTATTTTTCGCGAATTTTCAACAGAGCTCAATTCTCCATTGAGTACCATTCATACTCATGTGAAATCACTTGAATACGTCAATAAACTTGATTATCGGATCTTTCATCCTTCGTCAGAAAAAAAACAGACTTGACGCTTGTGATAATCTCCTTAAAAGGTATGAAGAATGTTCAATTTCTTGACAGGATTATTAAATTTGATGAAAAGTTGATCCTCTTTTCAATTCTGGTAAAAAATCCTGGTAATTCCGATCAAAAAATCCAACGGCGACCTCTAAAACCTTTTCTGTTCCAAAACAAGGTTATGACCTGTTTCTGATTGGATTTGAAGGGGACAATCTAATAAGATTTGATGCAAAACTGTCGAAGAATAAACTCAAAGGTATATTGTACTCAACAGGAAAAATTTGATCAAAAAATCCTTGAATTAAGACCAAGAAACGCCAATAAAATGAGAGTTTTGTTTTTTTAAGACAATGCAAGACCCCATGTGTGCTTACAAACGCGAAGTAAACATTTCTGACTTGGATTGGGAAACACTTTTACACCCACCGTATTTTCCTGACTTTGCTTCAACAGATTGTTAAATTTTCCAAGATATACAGAATCATCTTCTGAGTATAAATTTCAAAACAAGATAGGAGGTTGAAACTTGGGTAGCAACATATTTTGGCTCATAGGACTTAGAATTTTGGATGAATGTGATGAAAAATCTTCCCAGTAAATAGAAGAGTACTTTTGAATCAGATATACACCATTTTTATTGTTGATAAAAGATTTTTTGTAGAAAAAAAGGCTGTTTAGATTTCACTCGAAATACGACATTACTTTCCGAACAACCTTATATCATGAACATTTAAAAATGACTCGGATCTTTCCTTTGACGTCTGCCCCGAAAGATTTATTTTCTATATAGCTCTCTATTGTAAAATGTGGATAATTGGTTTCACAAATCATGTTCCTGCATGTAAACCCAAATTTGAAAAAATTGATTATTTAAAGATGAAATGAACCTTGAAGTGAATCCTTGATTAAACTCATCTATATTTTAGCGATTTACAAATTTTGATTCTGCTGCACTTGAGGAATCTTCCGTCATCTCCAATTTGACTAAAATGAATGAGGTTTAGTTCAGAGAATATAGTTTGACTTTTCATTATCAACTCCTGATTAAATTTAATATGGTGAACTGCTTGTTGACGTGTCAAAATACTCCAGTACCTTATTCTAAAATGTTTATATTGAGAAGTAAATCTAATTGTATCAAAGAGAATTTAATAATAAATAATGGTTTGAGTACTTTAAATACTCGTAGATCGAGAAACCTCAACTGTAACCTAAAAATTAGACGATCATTTTTTGTTAGTAGTCCAAAAATATCTATTGAAGATTATTTATAAATTATACATTGGATTCTGCAATTTTCAGTCTTACTTACGACTAGTTGAGGTTACATGACTCATCTACTTTATTTACATCAGAATCTTTTTACTTTATAATTCTTTCTAAATACTTCAATACTTTCAGTATCCGGTCGTCAATAGATTTTAACTGTTTTTCGGTTATTACCCATGTTGTAACTGTATTTCAGTTGGCGGTTAATTAGTCACAGTTAAGGCTACCAAATTAACCGGTTATCCGGTTAGTTGATCCCTATACTAACACGATACTTTTATTGAAAAGTGTTTCATCCTGGTCGTCAAATGAATGAATGTTTGCTTCTAGTCGGTTTCACTTTCATTGTGTAGAACTTTATATTTATTTCCAAGCTTAATGAGACATTGATAAGACTCTTGTTTGGTTCCTCAACTCAAACCATGTCGTTAAATGGTTGAGAATGTAAATGGATAGATCTAATGAGTTGGGTCATTCTGTTGAATGAGGTTGTTGAGTCCTACAGCTTCTTCTCTGCTCAAACCATCTGACGTATTTAGCAAATATATATTTATGATCAAGCGAATAAGTCTAATTTTAACTAGAAAAATCCAATAATCAGTGAAAGTATATCATACCAGACATGTACGTTTTGTCCTTATTGGGACTCTTCAGTATCCCATAGGTGGGAATCGAACCCGCAATCCGAACAAACCTAATCCACCCTCTCATAGGGCCTATTGGTAAATGATTGACTACCCAGGGAGTCCATTCCGCTCCCTCGGAATTTTTTGCATCCCTCCGAAATGGAAATTCACGTTCGCTCACAGTAAAGACTTTCCTAAATCTCTACTTCCAACGACGATGCCATGTTGTAAAGACTTCGACTTGATCACGGACTTACTCACTGCCGCTTCAATCTAACAATTACTTGCAACGACATCGCCCCGGGATGACGATACCATTTAATGAGACTGATTGCTGCAAAAATTTCGTTACACGGCCCTTCCAATTCTAGATTCTTAACCTCAATATCAGGTAGCTTATTTTACATAGGTTTTCTCAGTGGGTATACATGGCATAGCCGTCCTTATCGGCGAGTTTTATCAGTGGCTAGTGCATTGGCTTGCCAATATGCTAGTTCGATTACCGACGAAACGAATATGTCTGGTTATCATATTCTTTCACTAAAGGTTTTCTTCAATAAAGAATACTTTAACTCTTCAAACCATAGTTTTTAGGAGAAGCTAGAAATATTTTGTTATAATATTTGGAAATCATTTGCAAACTCAAAAACTAATTCCAAAAACTTTTCCAAACCATTTATTTTTGAAGTAGGAGTTTTGTTAGGTATTTTGATTTTTGACTACACGTCTATAGTTCCACATCCTTCGAGCAAATTTCCCTTCAAACTCGTAGCTGCATCAGTTTGGCTCTTTGGATTAGTTTCTTTAAATAATTGTTATATTTTTGACTATTGAAAAAGATAATATCTGATAATATTAATTATGTAAAATGATTATTGATGCTGATATTGAATCATAAACTTATTGCATAGTCTGATCTCAAAAACATAGTGAAAAATCGCTAACATCGTTGAATTGAATTTGTACTATTCCATAATAATAGAATTGAGTCGATAAATTGTTTTTCAGTGAATAATCGTTTTTTGTTCAAAACTAATGTTCCATTGTCAAAGCGTCATAGATGGATTAGAAAACTTCATTTTGAAAATAAAATCACTGTATATTACGATCAATTATATGAGAACTTTCACACTCTATAGCCCGATTAATAAAGATTAATCTGACTTCCTTCATAATCTTCTTTCTATATAACGAAATTATGTTTCTTTCTACAAAAATAAAACAAGAAAGAAACTCTGCAATCAAACCGTAAATTTTAATTTTCACGGGTTTTCTCCAGCATAATTTGAAGCAATAAAAAATCCAAAAACCTCTATAATTTTGGGGTAAACAAATTAGTAAATCGTTAAAATATTTTAGTGGAGATTCACTCAAAGGTTTATTTTCTCCTTGAAAAAAACGAAAATTTCAGCCGTTTTTATCTCTATCCTAAACACGTTGGGCCAAATATTTAGAAATTTTAAAAGTAGGATCAGTAATTTAAAGACTCTAGAAGTAAATTATCGGATGAAATACTTTATAATTTCTCGTTTGGATGTTACGTTAAACTGATTACGTAACTGATGAATTCTAAAATTTAATTTCACTATTATGATTCCCATTTTTTCCAACGTGAAGAACTGATGCTCATTATAAATCAACCCTGTAAAATGGAACTACCCTTAAATAACGAGAAAACATTTAAAGTCTCTCAGGGACAGAAATTTGACAATAGTGCAAAAATATCTCGAGCGGAGAAGTATTAGAAAAGTGCAAAAACAGGGCTTGATACTTGCGACTTGGCAAAAAAAGATGGTATTTTAGTTTTGTGTATGTAAACAATAACTCATCATCGTTGAGAGAATGCAAAACATGAACTTCTAAGGCTGAATGTATGCACGTCTCAAAATACTACGTTGGATTAAATATTAATGAAAATACAACATATATATTTTAGTTACATTCTGATGATAGTGAGAACTGTTGTTTATAGACACGAGGTTAATTATATTTGTTCGAGAATTGATGAAAAATTGGATGGGGAAATTTTGTTCTTTCCAAACACGAAATTCACACACAACATAGCTCACGATATAGAAATATATTTGAGAAAACAAAACTACGAATGCATTTTGAGGTAAAGAATTAAGAAGGATAAAGCTTGACGTGTTCGTCCGAGTTCCTTCCCTACATCTTATGGATTTTGAAATTAAAGAGAAAGTGATGAAGTGTGAGAAAAGTATTATACTTGTATTCATTTCAGTTCCGTTCTCTTGGCAATTTTCCTCTCTTGGTTTTCCCCTCGCAGAATTAAACATTTCCTCTTATTCCAGACTCGAGGATTAGCTCTCATTGATTTGTCAGCTCATTCCTGTCAACATTTCAATCTCATCTGACGTGTGAGTGTGTGTGTGTGGTTGATTCGAGATTATTTCATTCAAAAGAAATTTACAACTCATTAAAAAGAAAGAAAACTAATAACATGTCACTTCGAGTATGCTTATAATAATTACTTCAACTTTTTAACCAATAAAAACACTTCTCTTCTCTCACTGGTTGTTGTGTCTGGCACGAGGATATTAGTAACAATCTTGTTTGGCAATATCATCAAAAACGGAATTACGACAACACTCGAACGTCAAGTGAATATGGTGTTTCGCAAGTGGCTTTGTGGAAAATGAATGATCACATCTCGCGAGCGTCATGAGCTGAATAGATTTATCCAAAGAGATGTTCTTGGCTCATTTGTCAGCTAAGAGGAAGAATATAAACGAATAAATTTAATAATACGACAGGGGCACTTGGTTAGAAGCCCAACACATGAATACAATTAACTTGGTCAGTGGAAGTAAACCGGCTAACAACCCAGATTCACACTATGGACTCTCTGATCGGTGAGTAATGCATATGCTAGATCTTTCTTGGTGCTTTTTATCCATTCCTCATCATCGCTAAGAGAGTTTAGGTCGCTAAAATCCTGAATAGATAACCTTTTCACAAAAGTAGGACTTTGCAAGTCTGAATACTGTGATTTTCGACCATATAACTGGGATTGAAGGAAAATACATTAATTTTTCTAATGGTGTTCTATGAATGGCAAAATACGTTCATGCTGCGCATTCACAGTTAATAGATGTAAATTAAGAAAAATTGATTTATCTGTTAATTAACAGCTTTTTTCAGACTTGTTTCACATATTCAAGCTCAGATTATGAGCAAGTTGGAAATCCATAGGTTGTTCAATATTTCCGTGATCTTAAGAATTACTTTCAGGTCAATTTTGAAAATCTTTTCGAAAATAATTTCAATTCCAAAAATGTGAGTAACAGTTAACGCATTGAATTTTCACTCTCAAGTTTACATTTAAAATTAGTAAAAGCGATTCTCATTGTCAGTTTGGATCGGCTTAGCTGTTTCAAAAGTCGATTTTGGGTTGAATTTTTGAATAAAAATTAAAATCTTGACTGGGTTCGATTCGCCCCTCCTCGAGGTGAGATTTTACTCAGTGGGCAATTGCTCACCCTCCCTCCCCCATTATAGTCCCTCGTGTGAATTAGAATTAAGACATATCTTAGCTGGTTAAGCGGTAGAAATTGATCAATTTGAAGCCTAATAGAATTAAGTGATCAGCACTATTAATCGTGACAGCTATTTCATTTCATGAAATGAGAGGAATGATTTGTCATCTCACTCTTTTGTATATAATTTATTTATGATTGTATCGATTCTAAATTTGGCAGGGAAATTAAATTACTGGAATATGGAATAGCATTCAAATTAATGGGCATTTTGTTTTACAAAGACATTTTTTCATAAAATATCATTAAAGTCATTGACATTCCCATAGTGAGGGGAGATTTCTGAGACAGAAAGAGATTTACTTAAAATCCCTTATCTTCTAAATTATAGTTAAATGAATGCAGTTAGCTTGCTTTGTGTGTATCAATTTAAGAGATGTATTACTTGGAAAGATTTGCAAATTTTGAGGAAAATCACATTGACTTTGTCTTGGTTGAAAAAATGAGATACTTTCTTCGTTTAGTGACTGGGCGCATGACCAACAATTGAGAACAGCTTTGATTGATAATACTTGTGAGATTATTGAGTGAGATTAGAAAATGCTTTATTTGAAAAAAAACTATTAAATAAAAGGGAAAAACTTTTTTTCAAATAACCTGTTATTAAAAAATTTTAAATTTTTATATCAAGCAATTTGAGTGGTTTTTAATAGCCATGTTTGGGGAAAAGTAATATTTTGCTCTAAAAGTTCACAATGAGTGGCTATATAGACAAAAAATAAAATATGTTTCTCAGCGTAGATAGTATAGATTCTAAACTGTAGAATCAATTGCTATTGATTTATCGGTGTTTTCATTTGCAGCGACCACTTGTACTTGTGCCCAATTAGAAGAAATGTTTTGCGTTTAGGTGAATTTGGGAAGAGGGGTTGCTTTGTGAACGCACATTTTGAATTTAGCCAGAATCTTGGAAATAAAATTTCCTTATATTGACGATCCTGCTCGTCATAGTATCTGTATTTCAAGGATTCTTACTTGGGGCAATCGATAGGACGTTTCGAAGGTGGGACAATCACCCTCTTCTTCAGTTGTCTACTCTGACTTGGGGAAATCACTGCACAACCGATTTTAGTACACTAATCACATCAATCTCACCCTGTTATATACGAAGCCCTGCTCTGTTTGGTTCTCCTCTCTCTCCTCAACACCTTTCTTCATAAAATTTCACAATGGCGCTTTACTGGAAGAACAAATCGTGATCTTGGGAAAATATGACCTATGAATGACATGTGTTTTTATTTAATCTGTGATATTTTCAACTTTCTATGTCTTCTAGTTTGAGAGTAAAAGTTCTAAAACCCAAAATTAACGACCTTTTTGAGGTGGAAGTTAAAACTGAATGATTTTGGGAGGGATGACGTAGAGTCCCATAATATGATTTCTTATATGGTGTGGGTTCAATTTCAGTACCCAACCTATGAAATTCAATTCAACTCTTATTGGTCTAGTTGTCTTTTTGGATGATCTTGGTCCGTGAGGAAACCGAAAGATTGTTGAAAGGATGCTGAACACAGGATTGTAATACAGAATCTGTGAAAAAATATAATGTGTCCAACTTGAATCAGCAGACTTCTGAGTATAGAAAAGTTCATTTCTCAACACGGACCGGATCTGTAACATACGATTCGCATTGCATGAGGATGTTCGTTTAATCATTCTACTTTCGTTTATTGAATTTATCTTCCATTAGATAAAGAAATGAGATGTACGAGCTATTGATGATTAGCTGAGTTAACTCTCGAAAAACTCTTTACTGATTTTCCTATTTATTTTATTCTCTTTTCCAAAGGACACAATTGCACTTGAATAATATGAACAGACTTGGGCAACTAATCCTCGATCGATAACTTGAGTATCTTAATCTTATCCTATAAGAAGAAATCTATTTTTTGAGTGTGTAGGCTTCTCCTCCTCTACTGAAAGACTTGGAAACAGATAAGCTAGGTTATTTTTCAACTGTACTCTTTTTGACAACAGAGTGCCGTTTTGACAATTTATGTGACCCATTTCTGGCTAAGCAAAACGATTTTTCCGATAACAACTCAATTGAAAGATTAACAAGAATCCGTCCGAATTTTGAGTTTCTCACGGCCGTTACGACTGATTTGAAAATTTTGAGTTAAATTAGGCGGTTTCTGACCTTTACTACCTTAAATTTTAAATTTACCGTAATCTTTTAAAATGAATAGTATTTTTTCAGACGCGTAGATTGATGTTTCAGCCAACAATTTAGCCCGAGATTTGATTAAGTTTCTGGTTCTTGGTCAAAGATACGTGTTAAATGTTCTGAATTATTTCGGGTATAATTATTACTTCAAGAATAGTCTCTTGCAGTTTTCATAGTGTCTTTAGATTTCGCGGAGAGAGGATACTGGAATCGAAACGATGCCACATGAGAAATCATAATGTAGGACTTGGGGAATAATCCTCTACGCCAATTTCTAATTGTATTCAAAGATGAAAAACTTGAGAAATGAAATAAATATGCCATGGTATAAAGAATTCATGTGCTAAAATCCATGACCTATAAGGTAAGACCCTTTTGATACGGGGCAATAAAATACGCCTTACTGCGAACATACCCGTTGATTTCCGGTCGGATCCTTGATCTTGACATTTTTCGGTTCAATAAGACTTGGACAGATGGATCTCGTCTCCCGTCTTCTTCAAAACTCGTTGTGGTCAAAGTGTTTAACTAAGTCATTAATAACGACTCACCGGTCGAAGTGAATAACTATTATGATTATAATCATCATTTTTACATCTTAATAAATTAAAATGACTACAGTTTAAAAAAAGAGAAGACCTATTTTTGAAAACATAGAGATTTATAAGAGTTTTGAATGACAATTCTGTGCATTTATCAATCAGTGAAAAGACTGAATCAATCTGAAATGATACCTTTTAAATAACTAGGACTTGAGGGTATTTCCGGCTTTTCTTAAAATAGACAAAGCTTTCAAAAAAATTGAAAAACATGGAAGCAGTCCGTCTTACACCCAAGACACTTTTATAATTCACTTTGACCGCTCATTGAATGTAATAACCAAATTAAACACTTTTACCAAAACATATATTTACATTAGAATTGTACACAAAATTACTTTTTGACCAACAATTTGTGAAAGATCTCATCTAATATTGTAATTCTAGTAGAATTATTCTACAGTTTGTCAATTTTGAGTTCCCCAACGATCAATCCTACTTTGAAAATTTGCAAAAAGTTTTAATTTGACTTGACACGTTTTTCCTTGGATACGCATCGAAATAATACGAATTTCTGAATAAAACTCTGCCAGGTTATTTTTTATAAGAAAATCTGACTTCTGCAAGTTGAACCACTGAACAGTTAGCTCAATAAGAGTTAAAATGAGCCTTTAAGTGAAGGTCCATTAAATCCATGAATATTTTATTAATTTATAAAAATAAATTCTGCAGCATCATAATCCAAGATTCAATATTAAAATCAGAAACTATCAAGTATCTAGATATAAATTTCGTGAGGTTTGAGCTTGCTTGTAGGGGAAATTAAATCGCTAGAGTAATGCTTACTCGAGACCCCTGGACTTGCTAATGCGTGAATCGATTCTAGAGAAAGATGGAATTTTGATTGTTGTTGGTTAACAATCTCCTTAGATTTTCTCTCCCTTTGTGAAAAACTATCGCTCCACCTCACAAGAGTTATCTACGAGCGATATCAAGAAATGAATCCCTCAACAATTTCTCTCCCACATCGCCTCAGACTCCTCGAATTATGAGATATTTATGGGTGATTATCTAATTGAGAAATACATATCTAAAATAGAGGACATCTCATTCTCTCCATCTAATTTTTTTGCTAAATCCCATCAAGATGAAATTTTCCCATTCTCTTCAGTATAATGAATAACATTATCTATTGGAGAGTTTGTCATAGAAAATTTTTCGAATTAGTAAAATTTTATTGATTTTCTTGTAATGGAGGAAATTTACATTTTTCATGGGGATTTCAATTTCTTCTGCCCGCGATTAAATTTATTTTCTTCCTTCCTCATCGTTGAGAATGTATATAGCCAAATTTTTGTTTCACTTCAGTCATTTTCAAATTTTTATCGACAAAGATACGATCGAAATGTCGTTATAGATTCATCTCAAAACATTCTTAATACTATTAGGATGAGATCACAGAGTAGTTTCCCATAAATCAACCTGTTTTTTTATCTCAATATTTTGCTAAGAAGTCATATTCTGGGACTTGAGGAACAATTCGCTTGGCCAGCCCACATTGAGGTGATATGTTTTCCCTCATGAATATGCAGGGAATCAGATATGATTTGTAGCTGAAACTATGAAAATGTATTCTCTGTACTAGTTTTTTTGAGATTCACTATATTGAGAAAGTCAATATATTGAGATTACAATATCTCTCCGACTTTGAATAGCCTATTCATCAAGCAAATATAAATTAAAATTAGTTAGAAAAGAAAGTGAAGATTTTTTTAATTATTCCGAGAGATATTCCAATATCGTTAGCAAAATATTGTGATTAGTTTTGCTATCTTGGGACTTATTCCATAGAGAGGAAAGAAAACATGAATTTAAAAAATACGGCAATCACTCTTTGAAGTACCAGCTAGAATGCTACCATAATATAACTTAGATAATTGCATTTGATCTCAATTCTCACTCTGGCTATCAAATTCTCCTCGTGATTTCCCTATGAGAAGAAATAGGTTCAGTTTTCACTTGAAAAGGAGGATCAAAATATCTTGATCAATAAATCATTCTGGAGAAAAACATGAACGATCGTTAATTAGATACTTTTCTCTTTTAGTATCATGATTGATAGAAGTTAAGTAATACATATTTTGATTTCTTATTTTATCCTAACGAGAATAAATTTATAAAAAGGCCTTGAGTAGTCGAGCGTCTATTACGTTAAATGATCATTTATTTCGAGAAGCCATTAAACCGCTACATGTTAATTGCTCCAGCCCACATGTCTAAGCACACATGGATTTTGTATGAAATGAAGAAATTAGTTTTTCATCTCATCATGTAACAATTTCCTAAATTACTGAATATTGATTTAGGTTTTTCATTACACTCGGGTCTCCAAATGTGGATCCTTTCAAAGAGGTTCTCTTGACATTACCAAATTTAGTTAATATGTGACCGGATTTGCGTTTTTTTGGCATTTGTTAAATCATATTTGCGTACACTAGAAAGCTAGACTTGAGATCTTAAAGATAGATTGGAAGCTTTTCTTTTTTATCACTATTGAAAAATAAAATCTAAAAGATTCCAAGATGGTGGTGTTTGGTTAATCATGATATAAAAGGATGAAAAAAA
>KL567236.1:7347-46997 GCA_000715275.1 Gyrodactylus salaris
CTACAGTCGGTACTCATTTTTTTTATGTACAATGTATATAGATTTTAGAATTTATTTTTTCATGGGGCCTGTAACTTCGCCTTAGAATTTTTTTTATAAGCTAATTTTTGTTAAAATTTAATTTGCTTGTTTAATCCTCGTCAACTTTAAAATATTTTAGTATAAAAAGAAAAATTAAATTTTTTTATGATTATACTGAAATGAGTGCTTTCGTAGACTACGCTAAAAAGTTTCCACTAACGTTCTTCGACAATTCATCCCTCCATATAGTCCACAGGATTATATGCTTTTGAAATAATGCCAACCCACTTCACAGATTTCATATTTTTTAAGCCACAAACTTTTTCTAAGAGAAAATTCTAGAATATATTGTGTTCACTATGTAAATAGCTTTCTCAAATTGTAATTTTTAATAAAAGGTTTCAAAAAATATTAGTTGAGGTACTTTTCTAGTTACTTTTTTTAATTTTTTGACTACCTAAAATTGGATTTCTGTTTAGTATCTTGATTCAACCTCACTCCGTCTCTGTAATTCGTTGATATGGCGGTTGGTGGATGAATTTGATTTAGTTTCGTATTCCTTTATCCCTTATTATCAGTCTTCTTGTGGTGTGACCAACGTACGTAGCGCCGCATACTCCTGTAAATTTCTTCAAAATAATACTTTTTTTTGGCTAACTCCACATCCGTATGCCATTTATGATATTAAATAGTTGATTCATCCCTTCTTAAGTGCTCGTTGATCCTTATAAGAAGCTTCCTATCAGTGAGGCCAATGTTGAACTGGCTTAAAACGATTTTTTACCAGAATTAGACTATTCAATCTTTCTCTCACATTTTCACATAAGAAATCTCATTTGTTCTGAACTCCTTCATCGTCTTCTTGATGAGGCTGATTTTATTCGTCCCTCACGTAATTTCTTATCAGAATTTCTGGGTTTTCCTTTCGAGTATATTCTCTCCTTCCCCATTATAACCCCTCATGTGAACCCAAAGAGAGTTAGTCTTGGCTATTAAATTCAAAGAAAAAAAAATCCTGAAACTTTAATTTGCTCTTAGTTTAAGCTAGATTTGATTGATAGAAAATAAAATGCAGGATGATTACAGATTTAAATTTCATCTTCCTATCTTTGTTTTGTCAAGGTGTAACGTTTTGAAGCGACTATGTTGTGGGCCTAGCAAAGAATATTTTCTGCAGAAGAAAATAATATCCTTATTCTGATTACTTCAACACGTGGACCTAAGCAGGTTGTTTTTATATCTCAAATTTCTCTTATTTCCTACAAATAATTATAATCCTTAGCGGAAAAGATAATAAAGTTAGAAAAAAACATTATCTTTTTCTGAAAAAGATTTTTAAAATATATTTTTGATCAGTTTCTCCAAAACTTCTTTTGAAATATGATCTTGTTCTCTTGAATTCTTCTATTATATAATCTAATTAAAGAGTATCAAATTACAGGGCGAGGGATATTGATGAGATTTGTAGGCTAAAGCATTGTTTGGGAAGCGTAAACCAAATATGTTAATATTTTTTGAATGATTTTGAGAATTTCGACTCGATATTTTGCGCAAATGATCTCAATCTTCCTTAGATAGAAATGAAATCAGATTATTTTATAAAAATTTTAATTTTTTAAAGTGAGAAACATGTCCATTCAATCTTTATCAAGAACCAAATATTTTATTAGTGATATTTTTGCTTATTCCAGTTAGACCTCTTCATTATAAGAGTACATTTTGATCTAATGAAAAAAAATCATGATAACAATTAATTTGCATGTAAAAATACCTGAGAAGCCTACACTAAATTTTTTTCAAGAATTTTAGCTCATTTAAGTATTTTCTTCAGAGATGAAATTAATATTAAAAAGTGGAAATAAAACTACAGTACAGGAAAAGTTCACATTTTCCAAGGCAGATTAGAACTTATTAATTCACATCTGGAGTTGTTAGAAGACAAAGGAATTGATTATCGAGAAATAAGAAAAGAAACAACATACACTACAAATCTTGGGAATTATCATCATAGAGGAATAATAATTGTAGAAAAGTTTACTGTATCAGCTTACTAGTTTCCTCACTGTACGCACTGAGATTTCCCAGGAAGTTTGATTCAAGTAACACTGAGTGTGAGGCATTCCAAACATTTGGCATCTTATCAGAAAGGAGTGGAGAGGTTTTGGGCTAGATTAAGTTACCAAATGTGCTACTTGGAAGTAGCCAATAAAATATTTTTTACTGTAAATGGACTTTCTCTGTTACTCAGGTAGGTCTCTCGTTCTGATTATTTAACCCCCACTTCTATGAGCAATTAGAGATCTCACTCCTTCTTCCAACTGCCGGTAAAGTCTACAATTTTTTGAATATGTTATCATAAGTTGAACTTGTATTTTAACACAAATTTTTTACTTCCCTTGTTCCTTGATCTCTATCAACATTTTGGCCTCCTTTCCGATGTAAATTTTGGTGTTCAAAGGATAAGCATTTCTAGAGTCGCAGACAGTTCATATTTTGACTCCATATTTGCCCGGCTTGACAGTATATGCATGTGAAACGAAATCCTATTGAGACCAGGAGGGAATCTGCAAGTTTCAGATGAATTCGGTTTTGTTTTCCTTGGCTTGTTCTTGCAATATACATAATTTCCGCACTTTGGTAAATAAGTAGTTTGATTTTCGATATAGGAAATATCGAGATCTTCATCATCACTCTCAGCATCATGCCTCGGACCAGGAATAAGAATATCAAACTCAGATTCCACATCACTTTCTTGTATTTCTGAGGAGAAATTAAACGGGAAGGTACTGAAAGATACGACTTGACTTGAAATGGTTGTTTTGATTTGTGATAAATTTTGTGGTTTAGAGATATTTTATCATTTTTCCATTGAAAATAATCCTATTCTATCAACAGGGATTGACGACCTGGTTGCCATTTACTTTAATTTTTTTAAGAATTTACGCAGAATCTAAGTTTTTTCAGAGTGTAGACTCTGTTTTATACCTGTGCATAAGATTGCATTACGATCCACTGCCTTTAAAGCCACGCGAAAACGGGCTTAGTTGCTAGACATGTCAAGATGAAGGGATTTGAATCAACGAAACTAGGAAGGCAGAGAGCCCGGCTTATTTTATTCTGAGTTTTCAAATCGAGAAAAATACAAGTAGAGATGAGGGTAGGGATGTTTTGGGACTTGTCAAAATGCCTGATCTCCGTTTTTAAATTAATAGCAGTTTTGTCCTCAGATCCAATAGTCATAAGTAGATGTAATGATTCAGATGAGTGGATCGCGATTCATTAAATGAATACTAATTTATAATAAAATTAAAAGTTGGTAGTGATACTCTCTCCAATATCTGCCAAATAAAAGTGCAGAGAAATCCTGATAAATGTCAATCAATCTCTTGGAGTGCACCAACACTCAGATATAAATCTATCATATTATGAGTTCAAATATTCCAAATATTTTATTTTTCTCAATGATAGATATCAATCAATTTAAACTCAGGGTGAGAAAAGAGATAATTTCAACTATTATAAACTATTCATTCTTCCTCTTAAACTCCTATTTTCAGGGAGGGACAGTGGTTTTTATCAGTCAGGATTTGGGCATGCAGAAAATATGCTTTATTTTGAGCATATATTTCCTGAGCCATCCCGGTGGTAGTCGGTTTTAACTCAGGAACGATGGACCGGTTCATTGCTATAGTCAGTATGGGTATTCTATATGTGCTCAGGCAAAAGAGTACTTGCACCCAATACCAGGGGCATGATATGAAGGCCTTGGTTCGAATCCCGGCATCAGTGGTATCCCAAAAGGACGAAACGCGTATATACCTGGTGTTGGAGGTAGTACGGGGATCTTTGGCTGTGTGAAGTTGTTATGAGTTAGTCCTTGAAACATTAGATATATTCGGTGGACAGAGCATCTCAAAGAGTAATATATTCAGCAGGTACAAAAAGTCTAGGAGTGGAGACATCCCGTGAACATCAACATTGTGGAGGAGAAGATTACCCAAATTGCATTCTGTTTACTTCGACAACTGTCGTGAGGAAAAGTTGCAGCACTCGGCCTAAAGGTTTTACCACATCATCCTTATAGTCTAGATCTTCCTTCATCCGATTATCATACTTTAAGGTCTCTAAAACATTAAATTTCTCTGAAAAACTTGAGAATTTATCATGCTGTCTAAAGGGCTATTTATGAGTATAGTGCTTTGGAAGATGGTAATTTCTGGTCTAGAGACAAAAATGGACTTGAAGAACATTTAAGAAAGAAAATTGATGCGATTTCGATGTATAGAGTCTTATATTTTAATCAAACTAGTATAATTTAACTTGATTTGAATGATTTTAAGAATTATAAAAAATTAAATAAATAAATTAATTAATAATAAAAGTTCTAGACAACCCTTTTATATAACAAGAATCATTGATTGTAATCAAATATTCTCTAGATCAGACACCATAATTGCACTATTCGCCACAGGTCCATCAGGGAAAAAATAATATAATTTGTAAATAACATTTTGAAGGAATGTGGTAAGAGACAGTTTGAACGAAGGAAAGAGATGGACACTCGCAATTAATGTCGGTCAGATTCATTTCTTTATCTTTTTATATTACCAGTATGAGATCTATCCCTGGGACGGAATGATAAGAATAACATATTACTTCTGTCAGAGAATGGAGAAATATTCTACAAGAGATTTAATCGCAGATTTGGGCAGTTCTTTTGTTGGAAAAAGAATCAATTTGACTTGATCTGCTAAGAATCATTTAGGAACGACAATGACATCTTGGTTATTTAAAGATTATTAAAAAGACGAAGAAAACTTGAATAAAAATATATATTCACTGTTTTTGATATACATTATCCATTTTATATTTGCAAAGTCTTAGGGGTATTATCACTTGACACAGGACATAAATGGAACATTTTCAACACACATAGGATAGACCAGTGAAAATCATCATCAGGCACAGAAGGAGTAGAGAAATTTATCATGAAAGCTACTATTGCCTGCCCACGGAATCCCAACAAGTAAGTTTTATGCATTTTAAATTAAAAAGTTCAGGTTGCTGTATAAAAAGTAATATAATTTATAAAATTTAATGAAGTGAAAGTCATAATATAAAAAGAATCAATCTCTATGTAGCTCATATTTCATAGGGAGAAGAAAAAAAGAAGGAAAGAAATTACATCACATTGCAAGTTAGCGGTGATAAGCACAAAAAACATTAAATCTTTTATATTTTTATTCTCATCATTCCCAAAGTAACTGTGCGAGTCTAGATTTCCTCTATTTTTGCTGCATCTGCTTTTTATATGTTAATTTACCCTTTCATACTCCTCACAACATGAATATCTTGGATACAAGCCGTGTACACCAGCAAGGTAGATAGAGGTCATTCAAAGCATTCTCTGTTGTAATTAATCGTGTTATTTTGGAAAAGAATTGTGTAAATTTTTAAATTGATCTCTCTTTGAGATCTCGCTTTGTGAGAGGTGAGATTTTGTAGCACGGTTGCCTTTAATAATGTGAAACATGTCTCATTTAGTTTTAAAACTTTTACAAAACATTTATATGGAAAAAATAAATTTTTAGGCCGGACAATGAATTATACATTCATTATCATTTCGTGCTATGTGCTTCAAAAATATGAATAGTCAAGTGTAATTATTTATAACAATAAAAAATAAGTAAATAACGAATAGCTGACACATGCACGCGCGTCCAATAATCTACAACAGGTGAAAAGGATTAAAAAATAAACTTTTACCACAACTTTTGACCAAAGTTCATGCAAACACTTTCACAATGAGTATGCCCGATTTGAAATAAATAAATGTGCGAACATTCAAATGATGAATAATCTCGACACATTAACTTCCGTTATTGTAAAATTCAGGTGTTTTACTCTACATATACGTTTCTTTGAACTAATTAAGAGAGAGTGTGTGTATCAATGTCTGTACATTTGTAACACTAAAGAAATAGACTCAATTGCTTGCCCGTATCTTGTGCTGGAGGATAGCTCAGTTTTCATTCTTCCACCAAATGAAGAAAATAGCGGCGTAGGAAGTGAGAAAGATACTTGAATGTGTCAAGAATATCCTGAAGTGAATGATAAACAAGGCTACAAATAACAGTGGAAATCCTAACAATGCATAGGAAATAGGAGTTCAGTTGATAATCGTACCGCTAATGAATGAAATGCAAATTTGAATCAATTAGAGGCATGTTTAGCCTAGGATTATGCTAATTATAGAATAAGGGACATTAAAAATCATTTTTTGTCATAAACTTTTCATGTCTAAATTAGCTTCTCTTCTCGAAATAAGGATGTAGACAAATGTTTTCTAAAATTTCCCTTTTTTTATTGAAAAAAAAACATTCTCTGTGGTCTAGATCTAGAAAATAATATTTTTACCTTTTCTAAAAGTTTTTATTAACTAAAGTATAGAACTACGTTGAGAAAAAGTGTGCAATGAATGAGAATTTGTCCTCAATTCAACAAGAAGTTTGATTGGACGAGAGTGGAAAGTTGTTGAGTACAATTAAGTTGAATTGTGTGGTAACTTGAAACTTGCAGAGAGTCAAAATTTTCGAAAATTTCTCCATTGTTCACAAATGAAATCCACTCAGTCACTTAGAACTGATTGATTATGGAATATAAATAAATAATTATATGGGATAAAAGTTATCGGCAATCTTTATTTGACATAAATTTTCAGATAACGTACAAGGATACGCTCTCGTAGACTCTCCCTATTAGAATGACTCCATCTCGAGAGTATACCTCGATGAAATTATGGAGAGTGGAGGTATCCCTTTCCAATGGCGGTCAAATGTATGACTCAGAGAGTGAGTTAAATGGGAATGAGTTAGTTATTTTTCGAGGATCACAATAGTAAAATCCTACTCTGTCGATCTTAATTTGGTATATAAGGATTAAGTATCTGGTACATTAGAGTAATTTTCTAAAAAATCCTCTTTTTGCGAGAATTCTTTTAGCTTAGAGTAGGATTGATTCTCTATAAACAAGAAATTGACAAAATAAAGTCTCTAGCGGTGCATTTAGAGATTATCTTTTCAGGGTTCTAATGACAGGTTTTGTCACAAATTCTTTATAATTAACGTCATTTAATCCGAAGATTTGCAATCATTACCAAGAGCTATCTACAGACAAGACCAGACGAAATCAGTGCCAAAGTCTCATTACGAACGCCAAAATGTGATTAAGATTCATCTTTAAAAACGATTACAATGTTAACAAGAGTAAACCCATGTCCATCATTTAATATCCACAATTCGTATAAATATATCCTATTTTCAAATAAAAAATACTTTTTTTCACATAATCACGATCACTTGTCACATACTTGATGACTTTAGCGTAACAGAGGGAGTCCACTTCCGAATACAGTGAAAATATTTATTGCCTGTAACTCTGGTTGTTTTGTCTCTATGTCAGTTAACCCTTCATCCAGAAGTCGGGTGGAAAACCACTCTGGTTAAGGTTTGTTCAAGATCAGCTTGTTAGGAGAAATTACTTATGCATAAGATCTACGATGGCCATTATCTGTATTTTGGAATATTATAGACATTTCAGCTTACAATGCATATGCATTGTATCGAATCAGATGGTCCAATTTGCTGGAAAAGAATAAACCAAGAAGAGCTTTTTTGATGGAATTAGCTTTCAGTGTAATAATTTATTACTAATAGAGCATGAGAGCAATTTGAATTCATCTTTTGTTTTTGAACCGTATACTATCTCGATAAGAAACCAAAAATAATTTGCAAGTCTGGCAAAAAATGCCCTATTAGTCAAAAGAAAAGCGACAGAAAAGGATACAAAATGTGAAAAATTAATATGTAATACTTGTCAATAAAATTTGCATAAATAATGTTTTCCTTATAATGAAAATAGAAATGAGTGGTTTTCCACCCGGACTTATCATAGTTGCGATTTTTATAACTTCTGGATGAAGGGTTAAATATGATCTAAATAAATGAGACACAACATGAAATATTAATCTTCCTAATTGAATGTACATTGTACATAAAAAAACCTTATTCTCACAGAAGCACACATCTGCAATATTACAAAATCATCCATCATATTAACTCATTAATTATTCATGCTTCAAGGTATTACAAGTTGCACACACTCTCTCCCAATTATTTTATCCCTAATCCTAGTTTTGGGACTCAAGGAATTGAAAAAAACTTCAATCAATTGAAAGATGCACACTGTTAACTCTGGAATATTTGCTTAGAAAGGAGGCAGATCAATGTTATAGTAAGCAGCCTAGAGTAAATAGTGGCTTTCGTTTACTAAATGAAAATCAATAAAGAGAACTCGTATGGATTACTAAATATATTTATTTTCATTCATAATTTGTAAATGTACACCTAAAATTTACAACTTTTAGAAAATTGTCTATCATATAATTTTGGGCGATGTTTTTTTGGGACTGTACAAAATAATTTCATTCGAATTTGGCACAATATCACAGAAATGCTAAGGTAAAATCTCTAATAAATCCAGGCACATAGCAAGAGGAGGAGAGAGGACCACTCCAGAGGTGTGTTCACTTTTCCAGTAGAACTTAAACGATCCGTTTCTTGTTTATCTATAAAGAGAGAATGATGAAATTATGAAAAAGTTGCAAAAATCATTTCGCTCTCCGGTTTCCAATTTCCCACTACAGTTTCTGAATGATTAATGAGTGGACATCCTATTTTCCCCTACCAGTAAAACATTTCATGAGTCATGGGTCAGTGTCGCATTTCGAGAGTGAGATCTTGACACAATGATAAAATCAATGAATTTATAATTTCAAACTTTGCCTAATCTCCATCAGTGGGAGATTTGCAAAGACTAATCCCGCTCTGGGGCATGAGTTCGATCAAGATATTGTCAGAGAATTTGCGATTTGGGAGAATTAGAAGGGCTACGGAATTATAACTTGAGAATACTTTTTGTATTTTTGTACAAGTTTCTGGAATATACCATCTAGGACTCAATCTTATAAAACCGTTGATACTCAACTCTAGAAGCCATGATTGTGGAGCTTTTTTCATTAGCAAAGGAAAAGATTTCTAAGAACACATGACCAGACAGGGAAGCGTCAATCTTTCAACACAGTATAACATGTGGATGTACAGTCGACTCAACGAAATTCCAGATATTATAAAGAAACCCTCTCGTCCATACCCTAACTTTCACTCAGAGGATCTTTTTGCTTTCAAAATAGATGTTTAATATTTTTATGCAGTAAGACAAGAATTCATGACTTTACTAAATGCTAGTGTTTTTAGAAAAACTTACATTTTCTTGATGAAGGCGTTGTGAAGAATATCATGTTCGAGGGACTTTCCAACTCTTGGCCATTTTCAGTGAATAACAGCGTCTGTATCTTGACTACATAGAGGGTTTCCAACTTGAGGCTCGGCAAGAGGATGCGATTATCTCTTTCCTGGAGGGAAATGAGAGAAATTGAGAATTTGATTAAATTTAAACTGTCCGCTAGATGCTGACAGTCATTCTCAGAATCCAAAAGGCAACTGACTAGATTTATTAATAATTAATTCAATCTCACTCTCTTTGAGGAGAACAGATTTATTATATTTATTAACCCTCGGCAAAAAAGTACATAGAGAGAAAATTATTAATTAAATTCAAGTCAAAAGTTTGATTTATCGACTCTGTTTTGGCGACATTTTATCTGATTTCAATGAATGCGTTGATAATTTATCTCATGTCAGAACTATGAGAAAGATTTCTATTTCAATAAACGACTCCACATCTAGACAGTGAATCAGTAGTATCGAGCTGAAAGACAACATTTTTAAAACGAATTCTTAGTTGTGAATAAGTTCTATTTCACTGGTACCCTAGTGATTACTCAATTCTTAATTTGCTCATGAATGCTTCTTTTTCCAGCCTAAATATCAGAGTAATTCAAGCTGAAAAAACGTTCTACAAAATTAAATTTGAATACCTATAAATCTGAATGCTTACCAGGTCGATAACTCTGACTTGAGAGAACTTTTCATCGAGAATTGGAATGAATTTATTATCAAGACTATACATGGACTCATCTATGGGCTCATCGATCCTTGGACCCCAGGTGACGCGGAACTTGACCTTCTCTCTAACATCAATGGGAGAGTGGGTGGACTTCCTGGAAATGGTCTCCCTCTGAAAGTCCCACGCGATCATGTAATGTGAACTCTTCTTGTCAATGAGCTTCTTCCGCAAATTCATCGGTTCCGGTGGCGGTGGGTTGGCTATGCAAATAAAATAAGTTAGATCTTGAACAAATGAGTATTTCATATTTAATCCTTATTCACACAGTATTATGAGTTTAGCGTTATTACGAGTTTAGATTCTCGAGTGCAGTTAATTTATTTTAAGAAGAAAATCTTTTTTCGAATCATTCAACTAAGAATTCGGAGATTAAAACTGAACTCTACCTTCATTTTGAGTAGAATGAGCATTTTTGCTATCTCAAGTCTTATGAAAATTTTGATAAAGTTACCTAGGGAAAAAATATATGGCTTGAATTTTTTAAATTCAAATAAACTCACAAGAATCAAAGCAGAATGGCTTATGCGACTCGGGAACTATTTTTGTATTAATGCAAGCCTTTGTACAAAAACATGTCGAAATGGTATCATCACCTTGGGTCGGACCGAGGTTTTTATCCACATTTTTTATTCGAAGGACATATTTACAATGGAACTTGAGGTTTGTCAATCTGAATGTTCGACCCTATAATAGAATTTCATTAGGTGAATATTAACAAAAAACAATGAATTTCATTTCATATACCTGTTAGTTTTTTCTAACACTTATAGACTAACACTTTGTAATCAAAAATTATACGAATTTCTTTAGAAAAATTTTCGCCAAGTAAAATAAACGAACCTCAACAAGAACTTTCACATGTCGATTTGTGGTAAGATATTTGAGGTTCTTATTCTCAGCATTGTCGATGCAGACCTTTGGGTACCATTCCAATTGAAACCGTTGACTCGTTTGCCCTGTAGAAGAAAAGATGTTAGAAAAGCAAGTGATTCCATCTATACTACAGATATCTATGATCTTAAATATTCCAAGATATTTAGCAAATAGCATTGAATAAGAATACAGAAGATTAAGGCCCATAGTTTTTGAAACTTACAAACGTAATTTTTCAATGAAACTAGTACACTGAGGGATTCCATCTGTAGTATTGGTTCATCGATGTTGATTGCTGAAGTTCTCTTCGCATTGTCATCACACTCGCAGTTGATCTTCGTTGGAGGCACTAAGAGGAGGGAGAATGTAATATTAAGGCCTGAAAAGTGTCATTTTTGAGTCTATTATATCTCAATGGTAATCTACAGTGTAGATTCTACACGGCTACCTAAACATTTTCAAATATGTATGCGGAATTCGATAGCCACAAAAATTCAGACTAGTTGGCGAGCAAAGTTAGTATCCTGCCAGCTATAAGAAACAATACTGCCACTTCTCTCTTAGAATTGAGTTTCATAGCCAAGTCTAACTCTCTTCTGGATCACACAAGGGGTTATAATGGGGAAGGCAGGTGTGAAACTATTTCGAGGAGGGAGGAAACCGGAATCGAACGCACGCCATATGAGAAATCATATTATTGGACTTTGGGAACAATCCTCTACACCATGCTTTAAATTTTATATTATCTTGTAAAGATTACTTTCTACAGAATTTGAAGAATCCATGGGTACAACATGTTGAATTTCCATACTCAGGGTTATTCGATAAAGAAAGCAGCAAGAGAGCAGCAGAAACTTTCGGGATAAAGATCTGATTGGATGTTCTCTAGCCAAGAATTTTTCCATTCGTAATTGCAATATTTTTAGGCAAAAATATCATCATTTAATTTTAAACAAAACCAGTGCAATTATTAGACAAAGACATAATACACAGCAATTATGCAATAAAGTCTGGTCATTACGCAATCATGTCAATATGTAATACATTTCACTTTTTTATTGCCAAAGAGTAGAATACAACAGCATTAATAATTATGACATAAAGAGAGAAATATATTACATTCTGTGTCCACTATGCACAGAGCGAGAGATGCTACTATTTCTGTTTAATGGCTAGATTTCCATTGCAATAATAACCCAGCGTTGTCATTAAGTAATCACAGTGTATGAATGCGCGCAATGACCATTCTTGTAATTTTTGCGTCTCTGTTTCAAAAGGGTTAAGTGTCTTCTCTTCGTTGATAGTGAATGAAAAATAAATAAATAAAATTTCTTCATGTAAATTAGCTTCACCAACCAACCGAAAAGAAGGCAGAAAGGTCAGGAAAAGAGGTCAATTTTACAGGCCTTGGAGACAAGGATGATTGAAGAATTAATTCTACTCACCAACTGTACTCTAATTCATTTTAGTCTTTGCTCAAAATAACATAAAGAGAAAATTACTCGAAAGTTCTCATAGTTTCAATACAAGCTGTCAAGGAATTTTTCAAAATCAACTTTCTTAGGTTTAATAGGCAGATGATTAAAGTATTTAATGTTAAATTAATGTTTGGATTCCGGTGTCCTCCTTCCTACCAAGTTGAAATAGTTATTGAATTCTCATCTCTAAACGATGCTGAGTGATTGTACACAAAACTAAAATACAATCCTTTTTACCCAGGTCACATATCAAGCCCTGTTATTGCACTATTGTCAAATTTCTGTCCCTGAGAGACTGTGAACCCTAAGAGAGTTAGACTCGGCTTTGAAACTCAATAAAAGAGAAATTCAACTAGAAAAAATAATCTCGATTAAAACTACCTTGATCCGCAAGGCAAATTGAAACAGACTTTTTGGGCAGTAACATAATGCATTTAATTGGGAATATAATCCAAGACACCAATCTTAACAAGACCATTTAACATAGGAAAATATTTGATATTTTTGAGAGTGTAATTACATTTCATCTAGCATAAGTATTTTCAAAGTTACGAAGCTTCATCGTTTGTATGGAACTAGTGACCGACACAAGGGGACTAGAGAGATTATCGGTTGCTATAACCACTGAGTTTTTATGGCTGTCTCTTCGCTTATTTTTAATTCCTTCGATCAAGATCTAGTGGCACAGGCAATAAGGAAATTTATTGAAGACAATATACTGATTTGTGTTCTTATGATATCTATACATTGAAATAATTTACTCTGATATTTTAATAAAATTCAAACTCAATTATCACGTAGACAGTGCTCAATGTGAAAAATCTCTGGAGCCTATTTTATTCTAAAATATATGTAAGGATCTGTATAGAAATATTTAGCCTTGGTGAATTAGCCTTCAATAGTAAGCTACGTCATCATTTTAAGTTTTAAAATGTGGGCTTATAATTCAATAATAACTGTTTTATGCTTATTTTAAACAAATGAATGCTTATTGCTCGGAGATTAAGAAAAGTGCTTTAAACTAAAATAAATTTGACATTTCATTTCAAAATGAATAATTGTCTGTTTGCTTTTCGAAGAAAAAATGCTCATTTTTTGAGCAGTTGTAAGAAGTGCTGCAAAGTGTAGACGAGACAACATGTTAGACAATGTAAAAAGAACGGCCAGCTAAATGAATGTGTCGGCATTTACAACTCAAGGGCGTAATGCATTGGGGACCGTGGTGTACGCGCGTAGTTATCTTTTCTGCATAAATTAAGACAAAAAAATACATAGAGTAAAGTATTTGATCGACAATACTGGAAAGTGGGGATTCCGGATGAAATGTAACTGACAGATATATAGTCTTAATTATTCACAAATAGAAAAGACAAAGCTTGTCAAACTCACGATTAAATGTTGGCGATATTTGAATTGGCTCACGGTCCGATGTGGGGTAGGGATTATTAGGTCTGATATGGAGGATATTTGGAGCGGATTTTAACATGCCAAAACCATTGTAATAGGATATTGCAATTATCTAAGATATGTGCAAGTTTTACGTTATGAATTATTTGAAAATTCTTCAATGCTTACCTCTACTTTGTACTCGAATCCTGGGACCAGATTGTCAAGTGAGCATTCGTTATAGGTCTAAATGGGAAAGATGGAGTCAGCTTATTATTTTCCAAATGGGTGTATTAATCTATTTATTAAAAAAACGTTTTGGGGTTCTAAAAATACCCAGCAATTAAAGTAAATTTTTAAACTTTCTGAGTCATACTCAGACTCAAAATACACACTTGTTTACTCAAATTATTACTATTACACAAAAGCATTTCGTTATATCCTCAATCATGAGTCTATATGTTGAAATGTAATCTTTAGAATTCAAAAAAGTGCTTAAATTGAATTACAATTTGCTTATTTTTCTAAAAAAAGGTAGCCCTAGTAATAATAAACAAGAAGCAGTGCCTTCCCATTCAAAGGAAACTCACAGCGGGAATGGTCTTTTGGTAGAACGCTTTACTCTGCATAGCTCCTTGGTCCACAGTCTGGCCGAGGTTATTCTGCACCCAGGTTATCTGTATTGAATAAAAAAAGAATAAATCATTATCCTCTTTTGGGTCATTGGGTTTCACAAAAAATTAAGTTTAAACTTAATCTTTAAATAATAGTCTAACCTTTCATGGGTCATTAGGCACGTAGAAATTATGCGCTATTGAAAATCTTTTATTGTATTTTTATTTTCTTTCTATCGATAAGAACAAAAAGCTATTAATTAAAAGATTCATTTTGAAAATGATCTTTTGTTCATTAAGAAAATGTCAACATTTGAGATAATTTCTGGACAATAGGCTAGACACAATGCAATTCTGGGAAGCTATTATATGACGTACGTTATATTCCCGAATGTTGAGATCACTGTGGGCTGGAGGGTCCCAGCGGAGGAGGAGTTCCACCTTGAAGTTGGACTCGTAGCGCCACTTGGCCTCGGTCACGTTCTTCGGCATGTCCGGGGGATTCGGAAAGGTCGGAGTGGCCGGGAAGGGGTTGGAGGATTGACTGAAGCCTTTGCTGCCGTATTCGTTCACCGCCGCTACACGGAATTCCATCATTTTCCCCCTTGGGACCTTCTCGATTATGGTCTCATTGTATTCGGTCTTGAATGAAAAGATTAGAGTTAAAGGCACAACAGTTAAATAAGTGAGACAACTCACCATGTGTATTGTGAACCAGTCGCTGGCATACTTTGGGTCATATTCGAGGCACTCGCAGACCCTAGCTTGAATGACATAGACGTCGCTGGAATCTGAACCCTGATAAGTGGGCGAATTGAATTTGATCATGAGACTTCTCTCCACCTCGATAATCTGCGGTGCCTTCGGTATATCGGGAATGTGATGACGTTCATTCTCTAGGGACAAAATGCACTCCTGACGACATCCAACCTTGCAGCACATGTAGAAAGGACCTTCGCACTCTTCGTGGGAGATGCACTCGTCCTTGCATGAGAGTATCTCCTGGGTCAGCGCAGCGCCGACAAACGCCGGACATGAACTGGCCTTCTTCTCGACTCCCCTCGCGAAAAAGAGCTCAGCAAAACGACAGCCGTATTCTTTATCCTAGATTGTAATAAAGGGGCCTTCTTAGTGGAGTCTGTCAATTATTAAAATTTTGAAAAAATATATATCGATGGCACTGAAGAGGATCAGGTTACATAATGGGAGTATTTCTCTACCAAGTAATTGGGATCAATAGTTTCTTTCAAGTGAAGAAGGAGAAAAACTAATATTATTCTTTAGAAACAACGTAGAAAACAGGAAATACTGACATAAAATACAAAAGGAAATAACAAAAAATGATAATAGAATAACAAATTTAAAAAATAATTTTCAAGAGATGCTAATACGAACGTGAGATTAATTTATTAGAGTTGCTTGTCTCAATTATCTCAAATTTGCATCACAAGATATTTTCAGACCTTGCTTATTTACAATTAAGTTCCTTGTGTCGGGAAAACTTTGTCGTTAGATCATTTTAATTCTATAGAAATTTCCGTAAAATGTTATTATTAGCGCTTCCAAATACTTGTTATTAAAAATGTGATTTTCGAAAAATTTTTAGCTGTAAAAATGGTCGGAAAAATATAAGCGAGGGATTATTTTTGCTCATTGTAAATAATTGTTCGTCACATTTCTTTTGAATCTAAAACCAAATAAGGTTTAAGATGGCCGAACATTTCACTAACTTCTAAAATAAAAAATACATTTTTGCCAAAAAGCCTTGTTGCGGGTTTGATCAACAGGACGTTTCAAAGATGGGAAGAACAGATATTTTTTATTCGAGTTGGTTTATTCTATTCAAGTGAAAGAATTAAAATTTAGAAAATGCCGATTTTATTTGACACGAAAAACTGAATGAGCCAATGATGTATAGAGAAGATTTGAATTAGTTCTCAAGACCAAAATGAGTCTTTGAATAAAGGTGAACCAGAGAGTTGCTAACGGGAATAATCAGACATGATATTAATATGGAGAATCAATTAAGAAAAATACCAATTTCGGCAACGCTGATGGAGGGAGAGAAAACAAAATACGCCTCAGGGGGCCCCCTCATTCCTTAAAACGATTTTGCATTTTCCAAAAGAAAAAGATGGTAAACACACTCTGAATGTGTTGCTCCTAGGCATTCATTGCATTTAAAGTAATTGAATGTGCTGTAAGATTTGTTTGGTAAAAATTCCCTTTTTTGGAGAGGAAAATCATCATAATTTACAGAGAGATGGCATTCTCCCCATCAATTGTACACATAAATCAGCTTTGTCACTTTAAAACGACGTGTAACATGTTTTTATAAATTCACGCATTCAAAGCATGTTTGAAAAATATTTTTGTTCCTCTCTCCAATAAAGGAATATCAATTTAACAATTGGGCATTCGTTTTGTGATTTAAATCAAATATTAAATAAGGAAGGCTTTGCAAATTGGACACCTCAAACCCTCAATGCACAGAGAATAAACGTTGAAGAACCTCGCGTTTCTGCGGAGTCAAGGAATAAACTTGCAAGACTCGGACTAGAAGTCCTCCCTCATTCTCCTTATTCACCTGATCTGGCTCTATCAGATTATCATATCTTGAGGTCTTTAACACGTTTCATTTCCAGAAGAAACTTTCAAAATAATGAAGAGGTAAACTCTGCCATAAATGACTATATTGCCTACATTTCTTCAGAAGAGGGATCTATGGATTGCGAGAGTAGAAAAGACTATCGCAGCTAATGGTGGATATTTTGAAGAATAAAATGCTTCAATTTAAGAAATATTTGATTTTTAATTTTTATGGAAAATGTCCAATTTGCTAAATCTCTTGCCTTTTTATTCACAACATTTGAGGAGAATAAATATGATAGTGGTTGATGGCTGATATGTGTCAATTAGAAACAAATATCAATTCAATAAAATTGTAGTTAAGTATTGATAGCAATTGAATCAGGGGAAATACATTAAAAGTTTGGTTAAATTAACTTCAGTGTCATACTTTCTACTTGATTTTTCTACAACAAGCTGGTATTATTTTAAATGCTCACTCGTATATATAACCTTACAGAAACGATACAATGAAAACTTTCCCCATACGGGCTCAAATGTATTCAATTAATTGTACATTCTTTGTTTTCTTACGCTACTTTTTCTCCTCTAATGAAAGCGTACTCACACTCGAGTTGCAAATTTGACTCTCGCATCCCATTAGAGAGGAAAAACAATAGGCCAACTTATATGCGGAATGTGGGATACATTGAGGGGAGATATGAATTTCAGGAAGCATTACAACGACAAGATGGATAATTAATGACTTACTGGACATTTGTTAGTAGTTCGACCCTTTGTTGTACTCGTATCATCGCACAGTTGAAAGCACTACAAAGGCAGAGTTTAAGCATTTTCGTACACGTGGGAAAAATAGAATGTATTTTTTCATTTATGATGCATTTTTGAATGTACAACTCTTGGAAATGTATACAGTTTAATTTTAAAAACCTATTTGAAAAAAGGAGAATATTTGATTATTTCAAGTGGGCATAAATTTATTTGATTTTCTTTGAATACTTTATCTTACAAAAGATTTTGCTTGAAATAAATTCTTGAGCTGGCTTCTTAGAGTCTTGAAGATTAAGGTGTGTTTCTAAATGTAACATGACATGCTTTAAGAGAATGTGGTGCCAATTCTCGATATTGGCGTCAAGCTTGGTTCATGGGAACTTGGAAATTAGATAAAAATATTACTTAATCAGTTCAAGTTTAAAGAAACAGATTCTTCTTAATGAAAGGAAATTGTCCTTTTTCTAGCGTAATGATAAAATAGATTTCAGATCTTTAATAATAGATAATATTAATTCAATATTTCTTTTACTTCACTAAGAATGCAAATATTTAAATGAATTTTGCGACTTTATTATTCTCTGCAGGAAAAAATGCATGGATTATTTTTCAATTTATGCAATAAAGTTATCTAGATACAAGGCTAACATTTGAGAGGGGTACAACTCAATTCCCTTTAGTGGAGTAAATTCGGGTATCTTACTCAATCCCTACCAAGGAATGATAAATCCGTTAAAATATTATTTCAAGAAGAAATAATACCGTACAACTATCGTTATTTTGAGAGAGGGTCCAAAAATATCCTCGAAGAGATCAATCACCCAAAAGGTTCGGTAATCTGATTAATTTTCAATTTTGCGTTTCTAACAATGAGAATCGCCGTTATAAGCTTCTAGTATATCTTCACAATTAAAATTAAGCCCTTTACAGGTCGTTGAGAATTTGCCAAAGATTATATTCCAAAATTATCAATTATTCTCAAAGAGACATAATTAGAATATTCTTCAAGATATTATTTTGGTCAAAAAAATGAGTTTGTTAAGGAATATAAATAAATATTTGGTGCCCTTTTCATGTTAAAATCTCATAAAAGCGTTTTATTACCCAAACATATGAATCTTGTAAGGAAAAAGAGGATTAAGCGATAAATTGAATCTCAAAAAGAGGATCAGACAAATCTCATCTCGGTTTCACGCAACATTCACACTCTATCGTAGTTCTTCCAGCTGTCGAATGAGATTTCAAGCAATTCATCAAGCTCTCTCTCTCTCTAGGATGGCTTGCGTAAACATTCGCTCTACAGTGTATAGCAAACATAACGGTGAAATAATGAAAGAAAACTGTTACACTACAATGTACAGTCAAAAGAGTTTTATATTCTTTCTTTTGCTTAGCGAGCGAGGGCACGCAAGTTGTACATTGACATTTTCAAAAATATAACTGTACATAACCTCTGTGTACATCATTATTATAATGAATTCTAGACGGAAATAATTAACAAAAACCCGTTTTTTCTTCTTGCTAATTTCAGCACATTCATGTTAAAGGTGAAAAGTAACATTTATAACGGTGATATTTATTAGCTTACCTGTTGGGCATATTTATCCTGGTTATCGTATAGGCTTTTCAATAGGGTTTTCTCTACCATCCAACCTCCAATCCAGGATTTTGGAATTTTCTAAATTGAAGAGAAAACACGTATAAATCATAATGTATAGGTTAGCGTATAGGTTAATTGTTCAGTTATTAGAGAATCTTTTGATTTCGTTAAAGACTTTTCAAGAATAAGAAGAAATGAGCGTTTTTGGAAAGTTGCAAATAGTGCAAAATAATAATTTTAGCTGTGTAATTCCGTATAAACGTTATTAATGAATAACTTATCCATATTTTGACTTTTTTGATGTGAATCTTACATATTTGATGTAAAGTTTGTGATTTTCCTTTAAATCTTTATATTGGGTTGATTATAAACGCGGTATCCCTAAGACCAGATCTTCTTTTCGGTCTCGAAGAAATAAGCGTTCTTACTTTAGATAAAATATAAAGTATATTTATTCTGGCTTAATTTCGGTAAATCTTTTTAAATAAAAATTCAATGAATATTTTTTTCGTCAAACAGGCCACAGTAAAAACCTGCTTGACCTTCGAATGGATTTCTAACTTATAAAAACAAAGTATTACATTGTACCTACTAGTCCAAGTCTTGGGAAGCCAATAAATACTCATTAAATTGAAGAAAATTACACTTCTATAAAATGATCTTCCTCAGATCAGATTTGTAGCATTAAGAACAGTTTTGAAATTAGGTGCACGTTTTTTATCACATTTTTAAAAACGTTTATGGGTTATATTCCCCTTAATTGAATAAAAATAATAATATTTTATTTCACTTGTAAGTATTCGTAGTAGAACCCTGTTTTCGGTTCCAAAATACAGTCTCAGTTCGGTGTCTTGCTTAAGAACCAGAGAGTGGCTTTTTCGGTTATTTTAAAAACATCGTTCTGTCTATTTTTACATATCGACTCATTTTCTGCATCCTTTTATAACAGCGTCAATTAACTCAAAAGATATTTTTTTACTATCTGATGAAATTCACACTGATCGAATCAAAAATGTTATTTTTACGATTTTGCCCTATTCTTTCAATAACTCTACTTGATAAGAAGCACTTTTTACAGATCACTATTATGAGATGGTGTGAATCTAATTGATTAACTTCTATCGGAAGAATTGTGAAAGCTTATATAGTTTCTACATGTAGAAATCTATCAAGAGATTGTTCATCCAACTATGACAGTTGTTACAAAAATATTGAAATTTATACTTTTGTTCACACTAAAATATTATTATGGGAGCAAAGGAAAGTGAAAAGTAATGATTATCTGTATGCAACTGTGTGCGTGAATAACGGCAGCCCCTGGGGTGTAATGATGTGTGAAAAACAATTATTCACCCCCTTGAAAACTTGAAAGACCCCTCCAACGCTACTGTACTTTGATGCATTTGTCATCAGATGAGCTTGTATGCGCTGTGAACAATTTAAGCCTGCGTATCTTTCTTTTGCTAAAATGTGTACAGGGATTTATGTTGGGATGACAATAGCGAAATCATGTGATATGTTTTATTCTTTCCATGAAAAAAAAAACACATTTCTGACAGAACTTTAACGTGGCATGAATTTTATTGCTATATGTAGATCATGACGGCATTCGTCAACTGTTGAAATTCCTATGAGACCCCAAAATTGTAATTTCCTTAAACCTGTACAAGCTCATTATTCCAAAATCACACATCTTTCTAAGAAAAATAGTTTTAATTTTTTTAAGGAATCATAGTAAAAATATAAGAATGAATCGTAGTAGAAATGTTAGAATGAAACGTAGTAAAACTTTAGAGGTTTTAATAAGAACATATTATCAACATGTTGAAGAAGAGAAAATGGAGATGCAGTATTTCTTCAACATTCAACTGTCATTAATAAAGAAGAAGAAAATAATAATACGTAAAAATGATGGATCATTATACATAGTTCAGTTTCATGCTTCCTCATTAAATGTCACGTCTCAAATTACACACAAGGTTCATTCTTGGATGCAGCTAATATTTACCAACGAGAAATAAAATCATTGACAATTGTTAAGTGAAAAAAAATAATGCCTGTCTACATGGGGGTAATCAAGCGTGAATTACATGGCATCTCTCAATGTGTAGACGAAAAGAAGCCACTTGTGTAATGGAAGATTTACCACTCTCTTAATGATTTCCACACAGACACGTTTTATTTAATTTTTATTACCCCATGTATTTAATAAATGGATATTATTTCCATTATTAAAAGTTTTGTCTCAGATCAGGAAAAATGCATCTCTCACCCGTTCCAGACTCGGGTATTGCCATATCCAATATATATTCTCTAAGAAACATTCTCAACATGTTTTTTCTGAGTTTGCATAATGGAAAATATATATTTGTACTCAGGTTAGGCTCTCAGTTGATTCCAATTCGATTTTCTCCTAGATTTCAGGGTCTTTTTTTCTAATAAAGCGCTTGAGACTTATTTAGTTTTCAATTTATAAGCTTTATGAATCTTACATGTGAAACTTAATTCGAACGTTCTGGTTAGAGATTACCTAAATGTGCAAAATAAAAAATTTAGCATATTTTTAGTCATCCAAAGTAATTCATCAAGAAATGAAGGGAAACTCTCATAGGAAAAGCCAGATTTCGAATTCATCTCTGCCTCCAAAGAATGACTAAGATGAATTTCTAATTATTATCGACGCCGTACAGCCAACGTGCTACCGTTCGGCCAGAGCATATGTCTCAAAAAGAGAAGGATATTTTCAATTTTTATTTTTCCACTCACCCCAAAGACACATGCCATACAAAAAGAGGGGAGTGAGTAGGCTAGACTCACTACTGCTCAATTCCTGCCTCTTTTCTCTCAATCTTGGTAAAACTTAATTACTTATTAATTACGAAAAGTCGTTTTTCGATATCTAGCGGATGTATCTCCCCTCTCTTTTTCGTGTTTTGTAATAAATGTGAAATTTTTGCCAAAATCTCCAGGAGAATAATTTATTACTCAATAACAAGTCCCGAAAAATACAAAGATTAGAATTTCAGATGAGTAAATTATTTTCATCGTGTAAACGGAAACTAACTGATTCTTGAGTAATTTCGAGGGAATTTCATACTTTAAGCCTGGGAGGTTTACATTTAAAATTCTCCCTCAGAGAACACGTTAGACAAACAATCATGATAATGTCTCCGTTAGAAGGGAAACGCTTTTTCTTCACTCTCTAAATCCCAGCGAACTTGTGACCTATTTAATTCCCCATCATTTGTTTTTCATACGCAGTGGAAACGTGTTCTTTAACAGAGTTCATTGGGGTAATAAAAATTCCCTTCTTTTTTACCTCGTAATTAAATTTTTTTAATTAAAGAGATTCCAAAAATGAAATTCCCCTTCTTGTCTTGGAAAAAATAAAACAAAAATTCCATAGGACTCACGTCTAGGGTTGGCTTTTTGAAGAATGTCATACAATTCGCCTTGCACTGGGCAATGTATAGGGGTGGCACTTTGTAATTTCCATGAATATACACCAAGAATTGCACCAGTTGTAGTATTAATATCCTATGGATAAGTCCAACTATCATAATTCATAATCCTTCTTTTATTTAGTACACTTGAAAGTGATTTTCCCCTCTAATATGGTAAAGGCTGATTTGGGTTATTCAAATGAATTGTTGAAGATGGAGAGAATATTTGAATGAATTATAATTTTTCATTCATAAAAGATTACAAATGATGGACAGACAGACATGCACACAAACACACTCTCATTGAATAGGTATATTTGTGTATGAGTGTCTTTTATTTTTTACTATCATTTTATTCATCGACCAATCATAGTGCTCCATTCAATGGTACAGTAGTAATTTGTACTATCCATTGAAAGGAGATAGCCTCAAGTTTTCGTGTGTGGCGGATTCTTTTGGTGTAAATGAATTTCTTCATTAAAAAAAGCAATATCCTTTCCAGAATGCACACAATCACAGTATGAATGTCAATTAGTAAATATTTTTGCTATGTGTTACAATTATACATCCCTTCTGAAATGTTCATGTTTTCGATGTTTTATACGTGAAAGGAAATTATTCATCATTTCAGAAAGTATTATTAACCCTTAGACTGCATTTGCCCAACTGTCTAATAGGGTCTGTGTGAAGGAAACAAATTATCATTTTTTCTCTTTTCACCAAGATTTATTGTTTCATGTTCCCTCCAAATTACCATCCTCCCCAAATGTTTTCCAACCCCAACTTTAGTCACCATGGCGAGAAGGAGGGTTGGCCTTTTCCCTACCCTTTTTGACATGTATTCCACAAATTAACACTTGAAGTGTTGTGATAATTAAAAAATATCTCCCTGTTACCCCAAATGAATCTGTCTATCAGTAGACTGATTGATGTTTTAATTCACTAGGCCGGGTACGTGAGGTTTCTTGAAATGTGCGTCTTACTTCTTCTACAAAGTCATAAATATTTTATTAACACGTTTGAATCAAAATACAGATATCACCGCCTGTATTTAGAAAGGGGCACGTGGATGGAGCCTTGTTTCTATTTTGATTAATATATCAAGTGCAAAGTTGAAAAAATATCTGTTGATTATTTTTTTGTATTAATTGGCAGAAAAAGAGTTCATGAAAACAGTTGATTTTAAATTATGAACTCCTGTGTACGCAGTATTTCTCTTTTTTGTTACATGTGAGAAGTCGATTTTATGAGGAAAATATGTATGATATAATATCATTGATGCCGGTTAAGGTAAAGAGGATTGTTACACATCAAGATTCGTGGGTGCCCTTCAAATTATTTTAATGACTGAAAATTGTCAGTTCCTAATAAGGGTTAGGGGGCCAAGAAATTTTGGCATGGGTTATTAATCCCTTCTTAGCTTGTCTCTCTTTCTAGAGAAAATATTTTTTCCAGATCCTACAATTCCATGATCTATCAGTTATGTTGAGCCTATAGTGACTGTATTAGTAGGGTAGAAGTCCTAACGTAGAACATTAAATTTTTTTTTCAATACTTACTATTATTGTAGAAAACAAATTTTAAACCTCAACTCACCTTTCTTTTCACTTAAAACTCATTTTTTAGAATAAAAATTCGATTAAAATTCGTAAATCTAATCTCTAATTTCGTGTTTCACCATTTCTTTCAATAATTCTTTAGAATATGATGAGGAATCAACAATACTAATCAGCAATCATAAAATTGCTAAATATGTAATCATAAAAGAAGATAAAGTCTCTAAAAAAAGAATTTTAAGTGAAAAGAGAGGTGAATAAAGGTTTTTAATTTGATTCTCTACAATAATAGAAAGGTATTTTCGAAAAATATTTTTTTTTAAATGGACTCCACCCTACTGTAAGTAGAAAATCACGTTTTGTTGAATAAAACTGCAATAAATTACTTTCAAGCTGAAATATTCTACGGGATAGATGTTTGTTACTTTCTTAACATTAGACTCAATCGATTAATCAGTTAATTTATTTTATTAACACAAACCTATTCAAGAGTAGTTCTGCTAAAGTCGCTATATGAAACACGTTTTGGGATTTTACATCGTCAAATGATGGAGCTGCATGATCTCAGACCATTGATCTGGCAACAGTTTTCTCAGGAAGCAGTGCTCTACCGTTAAGTACATCACTAATGATAGGGTGAAGATAGATCACTGCAAAAAAATATTGCGAGAAAAACTTCTTACCATTGAAAAATACTTTGTTAATGACGAGTTTGACAAACGTCTGAAATAAAAGTGACAGCCTTTAGCGTTCCTTAACTGTGACCCCTCTATTTGTTAATAATGAGTTAATTAGACGATGCATCCTGACAAAGATGAACGGTTATAAAAAAGCGATGTAATAAAAAAATTCAAATTCTCATTGAACTTTTCCCCTCTTAGCCCCCTTGAGCAATTTATTCAGAGGAAATTATCCTAAAAAAAGAAGAAGAAAGTAGCATTAATGTATCTCTCTTAGCTGTATAAGGAGAAGAAGAATGTAGCTGAGCCTAGTAGAATCCTCAGTGTAGGTCTGAGAATGTGTTGTTATGTTTGGGAAGGAGGAATTTCCAGGCTATGCTGCATGATCTATAGAATGTGGAGAAGAAAATGCAGTGGGTATGAAGAATTAATATCCTCTTTTAATGTCAAGAGATTATTCTTTTATTGGGAATTTCCTCAATAAAAGTTTGGAGAAAATTCTGTATATGACGAGGCGGCTAATTTACACTGGAACAGAAGCCTACCTTCTCTCGGATGGAAAATGCAAAAAAAAAAATTTATCAAATTTAATTTTTATTAAATTTTCTTTATTTCATCTCTATAAAACAATCGGATAGAATCGGTCATTAAAGCTGACTGAGTTAAAATTTCAAGAGATGCAAGAAATAAGGATCAAGGTTAATAATGAACTGATTAGAATCAACTCATTACTACTAGGGCTTCCATGAAAGTGTCATCATTTTCTAAGGCGATTTTCTTTTGGTGATTTTACGTAGTTTCTCAACTTTATCTCAAGAATACCGCAAAGATTATGACAGCATATATTCGAGAATGATTCGATCGATAATAAACTTAATTCGTTCTAATTCATTCTCTTTTAGCTGAGACACCGTTAGTCTTAATGGTGTAAGTTTTTTTCTGAATTAATTATCATTTACACGATTCTCTCCGCATTATGACAAATACAGATGACAAATATGAAATCATTAAATAATTGAACTCTTTGTGGATAAGGAAGAGTTGGATAGTTAGACCCAGGATTTTATGCAATTAATTTGATGATCATAAAGCGCAGTTAAAAAGGATTGTCTTAAAGCCAAAAAATTGCAAATTGCTAAAAATAGCAGTTAAAAGAAAAAGAAATTAAAAGTATTTTCCAAAAGGAAAAAATTCACTGTTAATTAAAACAACTTTGCCAGATATTTCAGATTAAAATAAAACTGTCCCACAATTAGAGATTTTCTCGTTCAGATAAAGTTTCTCATCTTAAAAAACGTTATCGCATAAAATATTATATTTTTGGCAAGAATAGTTCCTAAATGTCGATATATTTAACGCTGAAAGCCCAGAGCTGTAGAATTTTTTAATTTTCTTCTCAAAATTCTTAAAATAAGAAATGTCCATACTTTCAAGGGTACAATCGATTTTTTTAATGAAATTCTTAAAAAAATAGTCAATTTTATTCAAATCAAAGAAAACCTGAATCATTTTGAAAAAAAAAGAAAAAAAAAACCCAAGCATAGAAAATTTTGTTGCAGATTAATTAGTGAGGCAAATTCAAAAGATATTTTTCAAAAAAAATTCTCCTTTAAAAGTTGCGAAAAAATCTTAAACCTCAAATTCTTCCTATTCATGAGAAAAATTTGTGGCGCCAAACTCAAATTATTCTCAAGAAGGATTGATACTTAACAAAAAAATTAGATTAGCAAAACCAAGACTCTAGTGTTACATTAGTGTAACATTTTCTCTATAATAACTTTGAATTTGATATTATTAATTCTTTTTCTTAGAAATTCTTTTATATTGAATAAAAAGAATTATAAAAGTTTATACAAAGGCCTCAAATTTGGGAGGTTCCAAGTAATAATGAAAATGATCCGTTTTGAATCTACAAATAAAAGAAAAGTTTGATAAATCCTCACAAAGCGAGAGGTTATAAAGACGATCCAATTTTTTATACGATTTAAGCAAAACACTGTCATCATAGGGGACATACCTCAAGTCATAATCAACGGGTCTGACTGAAAAGGTGGAATTGAATTTCTTGATGATCCAAGCGTGTCGAAGGAGCCATAATGGATGGAGTCCGCTCATGTCAATCCTTTCCTTGTAAGATAAACGGAGGGTCGGATCGATTCCACGCTGATCAGGATATAAAGATCGTAGAAAATTGTGCTGGATGTCTTCGATTGCCTTTGACTCAGCTAAGGTAATTGAACACAGGAGGCCAGCGGGATAGTCAAAGTGAGGGAGGATCTTTGACTTGTAAATCTGCAGTCTAAGAGAAAGAGAAGTGCAGCATTTACGTAGAAAATATAATTCTGTATTGACCTTACTTATCTTGGAATCAAGCGTTACTTTCAACTTATCGTTGTAAGTAAAACCTAAATCTTTGATAGAGGGCAACACAGGGCATTTAATATTTAAAGAATCAAGAAGAAATTGGGAAGGGGATCCTGAAACCATTATCGACGATTTAGAATCATTAATCATCAACCCGAACTCTGAAAGGAGCTCAGATTAAGATCATGGTTGATCTTCACCACATCCTGAAACGAGTTCATGATAACACAGATGGTAATGGGATGTTTAAATTTTATGGAGTGAAGAAGAGAATAGCATCATTTTTAAGAGAATTAAATTCTATCTGATTCATGTTTAAAAAAAAATTATTATTATAAAACCCAATTTTCCGATCAAAAAGTTTATTTCGACAAATCAGACTTTTTGTGTTTATTATAATTTTGTGATTATCTACTTTTATGATTTTTAATTCGAGATTTCATGATTTCATGATTTCACTTGAAATTGATTATTTCCATGTTGATTTTGGTAAATTATGATTTGAAATATATTTTTTAATTTTGTATTTGTGTTTTCTCAATTTGTCTTTGAGTTTAGGAAAATTTCTCATTGAAATACGAAATATCATTTTATTTGATTTTTGAATTTAAGATTTCTTAATTCGAAATCCTTCAATGGCAATTTGAATTTAATAATGACTTTGACGAGTACTAATTTGAACTGAAAAAGGTTTAGTTTCAAAATGGTATTTTGTCAAGATTGATTCATGTCATCAAACCACGGACCAGCCCAAATTAATGTTAAATGTACACTCGTGAAAAAGAATCACTGCTCAACAAGTACAAATCTACAGGATTGATTTTCTCTTGGCAAAGTTTTTCAAACGAAAAATGATCACTTTGTATCCTCCTTTTTTAACATTTTATTGACTGATGAGGAAAAATTTCTTTTTTTTACATCATTTTTTTGAGTAAATATTAATTCATCTTTTGTTTTTTTACTCTGTCTTAAACATAGACTCATTTCTGGGTGAATGATCCATTCTCAAAGTGTAAATTATGTTATGTCAATAATGTTAGGCTGTACCCCTTATTACGGATATGTTTCTTTATCTCCTTTCTTACTCTCTATGGGGAAGGAACAGAAAAATAACTGGACTTTTTTTATCTGTGTATATCTAATGAAGGGTTATAGTGGGATTTGTGATCTGAAAAATCTTTCTCTATATTTTGTTAATTATATAGAACTGATAACAAACTCTGATTCTGCTCTGTTTTTCTAAGGATTATTTTTCTTCTTGTAAAGCCTTGAGAAATTAACTTTTTAACCCCCAGAATACATCAAGATTCAGAAATAAATTTTCCTGCAAATTAAAATGTTTAATACGTTTCCTTAAAATTATTCTAGCTTAAATGATATGCTATTTGCGTACCATAACTAGGGCACCAAGTAAATATTATTATATTTTCGAAGGTTTTCATCACAGAAGTTTCGATTATCTGTCAATAAGACTCTCATCTTTGGGAAGCTTCTTTCTACGTCTTAGTATAGTCTTATTGGCTAATAACATTCTCGATATTCTCAATAAAATGCTATATTCTTTTTATGAAGGAATAGGAATGTTTTTTTTTAATTTCTGATGCCAGAGGTCCTAGAGAAAAATCGTTTATATATTTGTTACGTAAACGGTGTAGGCAACACTATATTAAAATATGCTAAATAGGCTTTCTTGGTGCCCTAACCATAACTCTATCAACATAAATTAAACAAAACTCTCTTGCTTGAATGAGAGCCTAAAAAAAATAATTTTCATACCGCTGTAGACTACTGGCTTTAAAGTTTATTTCTTGCTCCGACATTCAAATGGCTTACTTTCAAGGTATTTCTCTTTCGAAACATCAACTGTAACCCTCCAAAATTATCCGATAGTCATATTATAAATAGAATAGACAGAATAACAATACACTTGGTAACAAGACAAATCGAGTGGAATTCTCAAGATGCAAAGCCAACATTGCAAGTGGTTATAATACCACTCATTTGATAATTTATATTATGAAGTAATCTCCAGGCCTAGCACAAAGCGGACACATCCTTATGCTGGTATAGAGAATAGATCATAGGCCTCTGCTCACGCTAAAAATGAATACCGCCAGTGTTACATAATGAATATTCAAGTTGAAATTAGGCACTTGAGACTAGGTTTGTGAATGGTATTCTCACCAACAGAAGGCCGCAATATAAAAGGCAGACAGTCATTTATCAATTGGAAATGTATGATATAACAAGTGCCCCTTTATTTCTACTCTCAATGCTTGAATATTCTTCCTTGGAATAGATGTGGGACGAGGCAACAGAACGCACAGATATTCATTTTAATTTATTTTTCATGATTAAAATATTTCTACAATGATAATTATCTTTTGGATAAGCACTGTACCCTTGGCCACTGCTTTCTGTAATAAGATCACGAGTGATCGCTTTAGATCGCTCAATTATATGATGAAGGACTAATTCTGAGGTGTTAAAAATCAAAAACAGATTCAAAGGGCCGTCATCGATTTTCTCGCTTTTTAAAGGCTACTGAATGGAAATATCGATATGTTCTGCAAATTCTCCCTAAAGAAACTCAGATTGTTTGAAAAAAATCTTCCTAACATAATGGTTTAATTGAGAACGTTTGAGGATAGCGTTTTTCATGTAGTTCCCAAATATTACTCTCACAAAATCCTTAGATAGTCGAGAAAATCCCGGTTTAAGTTTTGGCGCAAGTTCAAATTAATTTGAATACAATTTTCATACACAAATTATTTTGGCCTGTTTCCAACGTCTAGAATAACTATTTAATACACAGCTCCTCGTGAAATAATGTGTACATTACGATTGTGTGCGATCTTAAAGAGGTAAAATCAAAAGGCAGTACTCTACTGTACCCATAAGTAAAAATAGTTGAAGATGAGATTTGAGCAACTACAAGTTAATTTTTCTACTTATAAAAGGAATTCGCACAGCTCTATTTAAAATTAAAGTGATTTTCTACTTGTGAGTAGTTCCGCAATTTATTTGGAGTTGGTTCAAGAAAAATTTGAATTTGGCGTGCAATCGAGTATGCTCGATATGAATTAAGAATAATAACACACGTGATATAATTCGATTTATATATTGAATCCTTTAACTCGGGCTGGAAAGGGTTATGTCAAATTCTGGTAGTTGCAATTCTACAATTTTCTTTTATTAATGACACGACCTCAGAAGATAACGAGGATCAAATTTGAGAATTTTTTATCATTCACAGGAAAAGAACAAGCGAATCATCCAACAGCCCAACTGTCGGGGAGGTGTGAATGCAAGAAGGAAATTGAGAGATGAGGGAAATTGTTAAACAACTGAACTGAATCTTGTTCAATTTGGGTCAAGAAATAGTTGTGTCCAAACTGAGAGAGAGAGTGTGCGTATGTGAGAGTGTTGGAATGACTCAAATGTATGACTAAACTGAATCTTATTATAAATTTTATGCGAGTTTATATTATCCTACAAGGAATTAGATTTCCTTTAATGATATAATTGTATCTATTTCTATCTGATAACTGAAATGTCACATTCAATTAGTTGGACTGAGAAGGGAGATTATTTAAACAAATACAGTTATAGAGATTACTTGTCAGTTTGAACATTCTCGTTACAAACTGGATCATTGTCGAATTTGAAATCTTCAACGAAATAACTCAAGACTTGAGTGCTGCCCTCATTGACTCGGAAGAATCCTTTAGCCAAGACTTATTTACTAGATGAACCTTTAAGATGAAGGGATGAAAAGTTGATTTCAAAGTTTTGTGATAAAATTCATTTTATTATTTGTTTAACCTATGCTCTAGCAGAATTTGGAGTCTCCAAATAGATTACTGTTTCTAGACTCATATTCTGTGAAGAGCGGTTAGTTATCGTTCTGAACTTGCTTAAAAATATGATCAAGGTCCCAATAACGCTATACCACTAAATTAAACTATTGTCTTGTCCTATGAGACAAGACGAATTTACGACTTATTTACTTGTGTAAGCGGTGCGAATAATACGATAAAGACGTATACTTCTCTTGTCACACGAAGCTATAAAACGATGAAAAAGTATTACCGATATACACAAAGTTAATAATACTTTCCAATGTGTTAATAACAGTTGAAGTCTTAAAATTACTAAAACATCCAACTTTTGAAGATTATTCGCATAACATGAATGTCTATTTTTCCGTGTAATATTCTCATGTAATTTTTTTCTATAATAAATCCAGTAATTCTAAAGTAGTTAACATCTCTCAGAAATAATAACGTAAAAATGTCGTTAGCTTTGATTCGAAAAAGTTTAAAATGCAATTTTAAAATATGAAGTAAATTTTAAGACTTGATATTAATCAAAATTTAAATATATTTTATTGAAACTTTATGTCTTATGATTAGGGAGGTACATTGAATAAAGGGAGGGTGCAAAGAAGTATTTAAAATGGGCCGTTTAAGACCTGCTACATGTAGATATGGTAGAAAAATTGTCCAAATCCTCTCAAAGCGAGAGGTTATAAATTCTATTCAATTGTTGGTACGAAGATAACGAAGGACTCCTCGTACACGAAATTTCTCGTGTCATAAAAATTTGGTAAGACAACAGAGGAGGAATTGAATTTCTTGATGATCCAGGACTGTCGGTGGACCCATAATGTATGGATTCGCTTCTTGTAGGAAAGGCGATGACGGGGATCGATAGCAGGCTGATCAGGTTAGAAGGAACGTAGGAAGTTGTGCTGGACGTCTTCGATCTTCTTGAATTGCTCTTGGGAGATCGAGCCCAGGAGGCAAGCAGAATAGTCGAAGAATGGGAGGATCTTCTACAATCTGAGAGAAAGAAGTGTAGAATTTACGTAGAAAATACAAGTAAGTGTTGACTTTTTTAATCTTGGAATCGACTTGTTGTTTTAAGTAAAACTGAGAACCTTGACTACGGTCGTCACTGACCCTTTTAATAAAATAGACTTCAAGAGGACGTGAGAGGGAAACCTTGACACCATCATCGATGACTTTGAGTCGTTGATCGTTAACCCAAACTCCAGAAGGAGTGCTGAAATATTATAAAGATCTTGATTAATCTTAATGACAACCTGAAATGAGTTAACGGGATACAACAACTTTAGGCCATAACATTGTGCCAAAGTGAGAGTTACTTATTTAATAAAAGTAAAATAAAGGACAAAAAGAAGATTCTCCCTCACTTCGACTATCCCGCTGGCCTCCTGTGTTCAATTACCTTAGCAAAGGCAATGGAAGACATCCAGCACAATTTTCTTTGATCCTGATCAGCGTGGAATCGATCCAAACCTTCGTCTCTCTTACAAGGAACTGATTGATATGAGCGGACTCCGTCCACTATGGCTTCGTCGACACGCCTGGATCTTAAAGACAGTCAGATCTGTGACTTGAGGTATGTCCCCTAAGATGACAGTATTCTGCTGAAATCGTATGGACAATTGGATCGTCTATGTAACCGCTCGCTCTGTGAGGATTTATCGAACTTTTTTCTATTATATGTAATACATATATTAGATCCAAAACAGATCATTTTAATTATTACTTGGAACCTCCCAAATTTGAGGCTTTTGTATTAATTTTGTATTAACTATTTTCTAAGAAAAAAGAGAAAATCCTTGCGGAACTAATCTTACGCTCATCTTAAGTTTTCAAGGCTAGAAATCTGAAATCACTTTCTCAGCTTCGTGGGTTCGATTCCGGTCTCCTTTTTCCTTGTAGCAAATTTACCGAAGAGAGTTAGACTCGGATATGAAACTAAATTCCAAGAAAAAAGCTTCATATACATCAATTAGCCATATTCTCAATAAGTAACTTTCATAGCTTGCTCTGTACACATTTCATGCAATGAAAGACGAAATTTAAATTTCAAATAACCTTCGTAAATTTAAAATAATATTTTAAAAACCTTTTTCAATATTTGTCCATATTCACAATAAATAAACGAAACATTTTATCCACTTCAACGAGATCACGATTCTCTGCTCTTGACATTGGCAATCGACTATGTTACATTCATCAATTCTACACAAATTCTCCTCGTGATCGGTTGTGAAGTAAAATGTAAACCTTCTTCATATGAATTACAAAGACTGGGTAATTACATCGAAAAAAAATTTTTCCAAGCTTCACTAAGATTTAGTGAATTTGTTTTAAATAGGTGTTCTATTTGTATATTTTTAAAACTCAACAAATTTCAAGTCTATAATGTAGCAATGAAGTTTGTGCATTAAAAACCAGACTAAAAATAATTTTGCTGATTCCTTTTCGATCTACGCTCAACTGACGAGTCTTGATAGCGTATATAGTGGGCCAGTGCTTATTGGAAAAAGTTTATCCAGATCTCACAGTTTTGAGAAATATAGAGGATGCTGAAAAATTCCTCCTATAGAGATGGCTGATCGTTGTTGCAATTTTCAATAAATCTATTTCAAGTCTGCTTTATATTCTCAAGATTAAATATCCAGTACAGATATAAGAATTAGTTGTGAATTTAAAAAAAATTACAGAAAAATCGAGTTTTATAATTTGAAAAATGAAATATTTCAGCTTTCTTGTAGCCACAACAATGATACAATTTCGAATTACTCAGTGTTAATGGGGAATTCGAATAATGTCAGTCAAATGATTAGTTAATATTAAAATATCATAACTTTATCCATTCATTAATACCGCTTTATGATTAATAGGAAAAAGAGAAATTATGTTTAACGAGAATTAATAAAAAGTTTCATTAATTTTTCCTGGGAGATATTTTTGTTTTCGTTTATTTTTTAAAAACACATTAAATTTTAAAATGAAAAAAATGTTCACCGGAGCGTGTAGGAGAGTGTTGACACTCTTTTCAGGTTATACATTCCATTTTATTCAAAAATAGATTAATATAAATGGGAACATTAGTGTGCAATGCACCCCCTGTTCCATTCTTGAAATGTGTGTGAAGAAGAGAAGAAGCAGTTAAGAATAGGAGGAGACTTTGAGATGAATTTCTCTAGTGTTTGTCAATTGATACATTACAAGAAATGTTGATTAGTTCGTTAAGGTGGAAAGTATACTTAGAAAGCTCTTCCTTGGGCATTCTAGAGTGAAATGGAGGGTGGGTTTATGCATAATTTAGGAGTGAAAATAACTCAGGCATAAATCAAAAACCAAAAGCTTTTTATCCCCTTTATGTTATCATGAATAGGTTGATTGGCAGGCCAGAATAATACACTGCTCACATGAAATGTACGCAAAGTGTGCTAGTTATTGGAGTGTATTCATAAGAGCTTATTTGTGGAAGCTAAATGAGCAGAGAAGGAAAGTCAAGTTTGTAATATTTTAATTATTATAGATTATCAATCCTGGAATGACGCATTTATTTTTTCTATAATACCATAAGAATTTTTAGATTAAATATCTCATAGACACTTTTAAGAAGTACTAAAATTCATTCAAATTTAGGTTTGACTTTTCCTGACTAATTTGGCCAAAATACAATGAGCAGCATTGTTTTGTAACTGAATCAAAAAGTTAGGAAATCAACTTTTTGAATGTTCATAACTAATAGGGCAGCAAGAAAAATGGCAAATTTTCTCAAAAAATTAGCAGAAAAAATTGCAAAATTTGCAAATTAATTTAGAAAATAGCAAAATAGAAAATTAGCATTCCATCAATTTTTGTTCTTTTTTTGAATTTAAAATGTCCTATTATATCCTCTACGCCACTCCTGTCTTAAAATTAATTCATTTATGTCATTTAATATAGACATTGGGAATACTACTTCTGAGTAATATGAAATATATATTTTAGTTATAGAAAATATAAGATCTTTTTCAACCTTTCCTAGGCTCCTTGTGGAACACAAACTTTTATGCTTACTAGCTTTTAAAATATACATGCTAAATAGAACGAAATCACACAGTTAGAAGGATCAAATCTCAATCTGAATTTATCCGATTTTATCAGAATAGGCGTGAAAAATAGTCGCAGTCTGAGAAATGATATTTTGAAAAAGAATCTCGCGTAAAAAACTGCTCTCATCTGACCGGATGCATTATATTAATTCACTGGACAGTGCGAAGCCCCAAGTCACACGAAAAGAGAGCTATTGATCTGATTTCGAGATCATGCAAAAAGAAAAGGCTCAGCCATCCAGCAGCACAGCTTCATTGTGTTAAATGTAGAAGGAGGATTGAAGTCCTAAACAGAAACCCTGAAACTATTTTGTGGCTCCACACTGGACTCTAACTCAAAGGGTCAAATCTCATGATGGCTAATAAATATTTTTATTGATAATGATAATCCTATTATTTTTAAATTTAGACTTCTGTCGTACCGAGGAAAAGGAGGATCTTCAGAGGCTTCTTAGGAATCCAAAAGAATTCCTTCAAGAATGTTAAAGAAACTATTTTCGGATTCCTTGCCTTCATTTCCTAGAATTACTGCAATGAATTTTGTCAATCAAGTCCTTCCTCGAGGACTGTTAATCCTAAAATTGAGTTTTTAAACCGGGATTACTCCTCTCAGGGGATAACCTCGGTGAGATTAGAAAGTGATCACGCTAGTCCAACACCATTGTATACCTCTGGTGACATCAGTTACACGAGAACTTCAATCAACTTATTTTTCTATCCCAATTATGACACGACCATATTTTTTTACTTGATAGCATATTGATCAGAATGGTTGTTTTACTTCAAAAGCAGAAGCCAAAAAATCATGAAAAATGAAAAAATAACATTTTCAATTAATATTTCTCAACGACAAATGAGAAATTAATAATGGGATAATTAAACCCTGATATCTTAGAAAATTATCTCTGTTTTTCTCAACTACTATTAGTTTTTCAAGGTATCACACCAGTGTCCCAAGGGATATTGATAAACTGGCGAATTGACCTCCACATGTACTATTTGGTGAAATAACAGAACAAACTAAGAATTCATTAGAATTCATTGAAAGAGTCGAAACTAATGACAGCTATTTTGGGTGCTCGAATGATTACTTTTTACTACAAGCTTTTTTAATTCAATTTTAATTTCAACTTTGCGTAATATGGAAATAAATTTATAGAACTTGGATTAAATAAATATTTTGTGAGAAATTTTGAAGAAAAACTTGAAATCACTAATCGTAAAAGTAAATACAGACAGTCACTTATTCGTCTCTCTGTTGAATAAAGTTTTTCTCAAGTCTGAATGTATTCAGAGATTATTGCTAAATGTATTTGTTAAGAATTGAGAAAAATCATCAAGTCCACTGTTACTTACCAGTCATACTAAATTGTTTACCATTATCATATAAAACTGTTCTGAAAAATAAATGAATTCATCCGAAACACACTTAGATAATGAACCAACATAACTTCTAAAAAGTTTTCTTTCTAGGAATAAAGCATTTATTAAATTCACTTTCCTTTACAATCTAGACTTCTCTTCAACAGAATGATAGCCTAAAGATATCAAAATTTTAGGGGACGCGATCAAGAAATTTATTCGAATTTATTTGTAAAAAATAAGCTAAATTTTGAAGTTATAAAAGAGCTTATTTGATTATGCATTACAGGCTGATCTGAAAAATAGGTTTGTGGATTTACACCCCATTAAAATAATTAAAAACTGATATATCCTCTTCAATATAACCTTTTCAAAGTTTGAGTCAGAAATTCGACTTATTTCGTATCAATGGAAATTCTTTTGCAAATTTCCCAAGTAAGATTGATACTTGAGGAACAAAAAGTTGGCTAAATAAAGCCTGGAGTATCACATAATCAGATGAGCTATTTTGTGATTTCACTACGATTTTTTGACCAGTTCAAGAAATAATTTTACCAGGGCAACCAGAAGTATACTTGAAAGTATGCAAAGGATAACCGTACTCCACGGGGTTTCAATTTTTTTGATTTAGCCATGACTCACAAGATCTTCCATTGGATTCTCACTACGCTGCTCATAAATTTGCTCCATGCTGGATTTCAAGAACTTGATTATCAAATCATTCAAATAGCGACCCTTTTGTTCAATATCACGTTTCATGGTTTCCTTGTAATCTTGGATGATCTTCTCCTTGGAGACTTCCCAGGCATCTTTTTGTCGTGAGTACGCTTCGTATTCTTGATTCTCTAGCAGCCTGATGGCGAGCTCTTCTTTTTGCTCTTCCAAAAGCCTCTCTTCCTCCTTACTCTTCATGATTGCCTGAATCTCTTCGGCTGTGAGACCATAGTTTCTAGGCTTTCCCAGTTGGGATTTTATTTTCTCAGCCAACTTTATAATTATCTGAAAACGAGAGTATATTTTAACAGTTGAAGACAAAATCTTGAAAGTAATTTAAGCTTCTCAAATGTCTAAGAAATGTTTTTTTTACTATGAACTTGTTGAAATGGGAAATTTTTGTTTCTAGCGAATGAGGGAAAGATTTTAGAAATTTAATTTTTTGGTTTATTTTCTGCTTAAATTATTGTTTTAATAAAATTGCTAGGAATAAGTAGGCAGATAGATAGTCTCTCGAAAAAACAAGATGTGCTCAAAAAGCCCCTAATCATGAAGCGACTATAACTCATAATGCATAAAACTGATCTTTTAAATAAAAGTTTGAGTTTTATTAAATCAAGATTTTTCACGCGTTATCAAAGGAAAAAACCAATCCACGCAATTCAAATTTGCACTGAATCTTATTTTCGGAATCAAAACTATGCCGAATAATTAGCAATATTTCTCCATTTCACTTATAAAATGAGTCTCTAAGTGTTGGGCAAATCTAATATGATTACTTATAAGTAACATGATTTCACAACTGTTTTATCTAAAAATACATTTCAAAGTGATTTTTAACAATTTTCTGATCTTGGTTTGATCTCCAAAGTTGAATTTCTAATAGTAATGAACTGATTGACCATGTATCTAGACTGATTGAAAATGATGATCGAATTTCAAGTATTTTGAGTTTTATGAGCAGGGCTTCCAAATGTCTTTTTTTAAATATTATTTAAAGATATCAATAAATAGTCAAGAGTTGAATTGACAGATTGATCTAGGCTCAGATTGATTTATCTGAAATCCTCGCAAAAGAATGCATCACAAGACTGGAATAGAATGAAAGAAATGACCAACTCACCTCCTTTCCAGTTGAATTCGCATCAAGAATTATATGAGGAATGCCGTGATCAACAAAGTAACTCCTCATCGATTCAGGATCAATCGAGGCTAGGTTCAAATTGAAATAATCTCTAAAGTTTAAATAAAAAGAATCCTGAAGAGCAAAGCGCTTAATGACTTCATAGCCAAAACTAGCACCGAATTCATTCCTACGATACTCTTCAAGGTCCTGATAGAACCTGTTCTCTGTGTAGCCGCCGTCGGGTAGATTAGATCCCAAGAGAGCCCTCTCACGGGCCACAGAGTCCGTGCAGTTGAGCACAACAATCTGATCTGGCCAAATATTGTTATTAATAACTTTGGATTTGTCCATTAGGAGAATCTCGGGCTCCTCGTAGAGGTTATTCGCCTGTTCCTCCTTGATTCGCATAGAGTTGTACTTTTTAATCAAAGTGTTGATTGCATCGTAGGATTTCAAGATAAGCCCCTCATCCTGGCTAGTGTTTATATCGGTAGCCTTCTTGAGAATTAATTGGCTCTCGTTGGTCTTTGGTCGTTCGTCAATGTCTTCTTCGGCTCCGTCTATATCGTAATCGTCGAATAGGGCCATGGCTTGCTCGCGTGTTGTTGGATAACCATCCAGGATGTAGCCTTGATTCATACACGGCTTTGAATTTAAGTAGTTTTTCAATAGTCTTGAGAAAAGAAGCGACCTTTTAGGTTTTAATTATGTTTACTTCTTATTTAACCCGGGAAACCCCTTGGAAAACTGGTTTCCCGTTAAGAATAAGTTGAGAACTACTAGAAAAATGCATCTATAAACCTCAAAATTGATCACATTTTATAGACAAAGGAATGAGCTTTTGATTGGTGTAATTATCTTCTCTTAATTTTCTCTAGTTATAATTATACAAGTACTGTATTCAAAGTTTTGCTATCAACAAAAATTCCATTTAAAAATTTTCATCCAAATTTTAATTTTCCAAAAAAATCTTCAAGCAAATATTGTTCTCGAATTTACCACACTCATTATTCTGAAGTAAAAATTACAAAATTGTCAGTGTTTATATACCTGGGTGTAA